>JAHBCN010003274.1:0-77462 GCA_019359885.1 Listronotus oregonensis | reverse complement strand
ATCAGCCCCCCAAAAAAGCCCCCGTATACAAAAATTGGTCAAAATCGGCATTGCAGCAATTTTTGATACAACTACACCTCGCATACCATTGTAGATTTCTATCTAGAAAGAGAGGAGTGCGAGTCCCACTGTTAGTAGCGTTAATTCTAATGTACTGACCTTCGAGCATATACCTACCTAGAAGCAGCCTTGACGTGAAGGGTTCACAACCTGTCTCTCTCGCTCTGAGTCCGTTAGCGTTCAGAGCGATAGAGAAAGGTTGTACATTTAACGCGCCAAAGCTGCCTCCAGTAGGTATAAGTTCAAAGCTACTGACCAACAGTGTTTTACTTTTGTCAAGTTACCTATGATTTAGGAAGATTTCGCAATGACTTGAGCCGCTGACTGCAGAAGAGGCCTAAACCGATACACAAAATTTACTAAAAACTCAGAAATAAAAATTGCGTTATTTCTGTAAAACGAAATTAAACGACAATTTTTTATAATTAATATAAATCATAAATTAATTTTATTTTATTTACCGATTTTGTAGCTTTGTTTAACTGTAGCACCCAGGACACAAATCTAATATAATATTTAGGGCATGTTTCTTTTTGGCGCAGTTACGACACCCCGCTGGCGAGCTTCCTGACAGTGTTGACACATGAAACATGCTGTATTACAAGGGTGATAAACTTAACAATGAGTGCTCGATTTTTACTATTTTCCCAAATGGTTATGTTTCCCATTTGGCCCAAGAAGGTAGATTTATTTTATTAATTTTTTTAAATATTCAACCTTAAAAATTATTTTGGATATTACTTATTTTAGAATTAATTTAAAAAAAAATTAAGACTTTATACACTTGTAAACAAAACAAACAGGCAAACGGATTAGCCAAATAGAATTGACATTTAAATTGGTGTATGTGGGCTTAGCTCAAGGGTAATAAACCTAACAGGAGTGCTGATCCCATTTAAGCCCATATAAACCAAAAATGTCAATTCGGTATTTGTGACGTAATCTGTTTGCCTTTTTTTTTTTTTTTAAATAATATAAAGTCTTAATTTTTAAAATATTATACATTCGTTCTAATAGTAAGTACATATCCAAAATAGTTTTTAAAAGTTGAATATTTAACAAAAATTAATCTCCTTCGGGAAAAGGGTACGTGACGTCCAACCATAACCTATATCTGCGGACAAATAGTAAAAATCGAGCACTCCTTGTTAAGTTTACTACCCTTGGGCTTAGCTGTATTATACAGAGATTGGCGCGTTATTTAAAAATTAAGCTTTTTCTAAATTATGCATAAAATGGAAAAAAGCAAATCATGGGTCTTTTC
Source organism: Listronotus oregonensis (assembly GCA_019359885.1). Classification (NCBI taxonomy): domain Eukaryota; kingdom Metazoa; phylum Arthropoda; class Insecta; order Coleoptera; family Curculionidae; genus Listronotus; species Listronotus oregonensis. The sequence continues at coordinate 76,138 of JAHBCN010003274.1, read as the reverse complement.
TAATACGTCTTCGCATTTTTACGTCTGAAATATAATTGGGGAAAATTAAAATCCGCTTTGCTAACCAGAACTAACCATGACCGACTATAACTTAGGGCTTTTGAATTTGTCTAAATTATCCCTACATAGAAGTTAACAAATTTTTTATAATTTTTGATATGGGAGACGTAATAATTTTTTTTGAAAGTGTAATTATATATTCCCCGTGTTTTTTTTTCAAATACGTTGGTAAAATTTTGTTTATAACTTCTACAAATAATTCAGACAAATTCAAAAGACGTAAGTTCTAGTCGGTCATGGTTAGTTCTGATTAGCAAAGCGGCTTTTTATTTTCGCCAATTATTTTTCAGGCGTAAAAATGCGGGGACGTATTAAAAAAGACCCGGAATTATTACATTAAAATGTAATTTTTTAGCCGAGTCCCTGCATAATAAAGCATGTTTCATGTGTCAACACTGTCAAGAAGCTCGCCAGCGGGGGTGTCGCTAGACGCGAGTGCGCAGTAACAAGTTTTGTAGAAGTTAAGTTACCTTTGGACGGACCAATCATTTTGTTATTCTTTTGATTGACCTAGCGTCCTCAAAATTTTCGGAGATGAGAGATGATTCGACAGTACCGCCGAACTAGCTACTGCGTCTTTTTTTTTTAGTATGTAACATTATACAGAATGTCTTAGTCTCTAAGGCAAAGGGAAATACTGAAATACAAGAAACACTTTTGTGATTTTTTTCTTATTATGTAGTGGCTTGTTATTTGGCATTCTGTGATACTACCCTTTCATTAAAATGTAAATTTTTTGACAGTATTTTCTTATTACTATTTTTATTAAAAAAACGGTTTTGTTAATAAAATTTTTTCGAAATTTTAATTGTCAATGAAAATTAGTTACCTACCTGTAAAACCAAGGTACCTTATAGGAATTTTTAAAAAGGGATGAACAAAGTAAGACAATGATTTCTGAAGTGCCTTGAGAAGTGTGGTGACTGACGTCACCTCTATGAGTCATTTTTGGAAAAACCTAATATTAAGTCTACATTCATATTTACTTCTTGAATGTCAAGTTTGACATTGACATTTAAACAATGCTTTAAACTTCACTTGTCAACTGTGCATTTGACAAGTGACGTTTAATACGCTCTTTAAATCAAGAAGTACATGTGAAAGTGGGTTAAAAACAAAAATTGCATTCTGAAATAATTAATTTATAAATGAAGAACATTGGATAGAATTTGTTGTTGAGCTAGATTTTAATGTTTTACCAAAGATGCCTCATAAAAGATATATTTATTATAGGATATGTAAAAATCCTGCTTAAGATGAAAGAGTTATATTAGAAGCAAAATTATTGTATAGACATTATATATTGTGTTACTATATGTATATGGTGTGCCATTTGTTGAAATGTAACGCCTTTAAGAGGGCAATACAGTCAAAAACCAATAAAACCAATATCTATATTAAAATATGTGTTTTTATTTTACATCCTGGTGCAAACAAGGCTCGAGAGCATGGTTGAAATGATTTAAATTAACCGATAGGTAAAATACAATTATTTTCCAAAATATTTGTTTTAACTTGCTGGCCTGGGTTTCCCAAGCCTACGCCACTGCTTAAAAATAAAATCAAACGTTTGGTGCCATCAACGCCATCTGTTGCTACACCGACTACCAATTTATTAACACTATTTAAAAGAACCCTTTTATGAACACATTATTTGGACAATACTATGAAGATGAAGCTACAAAACAGGATAATATATTTAGAAATTTAGAAAAATTGTGGAAATAAAATAAAAATAGTCCTGAAAAACCGTCAGGATGAAAAATAATTTGCCCAAAAGAATCAGCTGTTTCCGTTTTCGCCGGGCAACGCCCTCTGCCGAAATGGCGGTAGCCAACTGGCGTTCAATGTGTTTTGCAAATATTAAAGAATTTTAATGTTCCAAAATATATTTGAATAGTTATTAAAAATGCTTTACTGTTAAGTGCATACTCAATAATAATTAATATCAAACCTTTATCGATCAGTGTTTATTTGTAGTAAATAAGCCAGAGAGCTGCTGCGTTTATAAAAAGTGAGGTTATGTGATGCAGGCTATGTTTTGTTTTTTTGAGCCCCTATAAGTTGGGATTTTTTTAAAGCTACTTGTCGGGGTTAAAAAGGAATTATTAGCGTTCTAACAGCAAAAACCATGAAGAAAAAACGCAAGGAGAGTTGTCCATCTCCAATTTTGGATGATAGCCCTAAAAGGTAAGCTTCTTTGCTTTGCAATAATTAGTATTATTGGTAACTTATTATTTACCACGTCTGACGCCCATGATAATCAAATTTGGCCCGTGGGGCGCTGATCACTAGCCTAAAGTCAGTTTTTTGCTAAAGCATCTAGTTATTTTAATTTTAGGGCCTCACTTTGATGTAACCTCAAAACTGCACAATCTTTCCTAACTTTCTCCTTCTTTAAACTGGCTACAACCAAAGAGGATGATTTTATAATAAAACACCTATTTTTTTTTTCAGTTTAAACTCATTTTCACAATTAATAAGTCAATACTTTTAATAAAATCCACCTTGAAAAACACCTCCAAAAAAAATCTAGATTTCACTCTTAAATCTATGCGTAAAAACAATTGAAATGCGCCAACTTGTTAAATTTGAATTGTGTTTAATGACTGCTTTTTTATTTGTAAATATATTAATACAGGAAAGGAGGTAATTTTTTTTTGTAAATTGAAACAGTAATTTTGGGCAAATCGGATCAACTTGAAATTTTAAAAAAAAAATTGTCAAAAAAGGTGTCAAATATGAAATTAAACAAGTTTTGTTACTGAGATTTGGTCCAAAACACTGTAAAAATTGACCAAACAATTTTTTTGGCCAAAAATATAAAAATATTTAATATCTCGGGCAATATTAAATAAATTTTCATGAAAGTAGGTTCCGGGGGGTTTGTTCGGTCACTGAAAACGATTTTAATGTCAGAAATTTCTGAAACTCCCTTAAAACAGTAAAAACTACCCTTTTTTAGTGGTTTTTTGAAATATTTTGGAAGTAAAGCTCAGATTATCAAGTAAATGCCATTTTTTCAGAATAATTGGGATTTTTTTTTATTATTCACTGAAATTGAGAAGTAAGGGCTTATAATAGGGGGTTTTTTTTGTTATTAAAAATAATGAAGAATTAATCATGAAAATAGGGTTATTAAAAAAAAGTGTCTTGTTTATAAAATCTTTTATAAGGGATGCAACAAGTTTAAAAAAGAAGATATAGATTAAAGTGAAGCCTCATAGTTTAAAAACTAGTAATTAAAAAAAAAAAAACTACTTTACATTGGTGACCTGCGACCCAAAAAAAATTAACATTTTATTTTAACAAAAACATTGCCAGCTTCAGATGTAATATATTAATTATGTTTAAACAGAACCAAAGTCCAAGCCCAAAGAAAATTTGCACAAAATTCAGGGGTGCACAGTCCAATTATTACACCGATAAGAGACCTGGAAACCACCGACCTTTTACCCCACACAAGTGTTCTTCCGGAACCTGTCGAATTACTTCCGATGAAACGTCCAAACACAGAAGACTTTTTGACATTTTTATGTTTCCGAGGCACCCCCATTTTACCATCAAACCTTCAATTTTTCAACACTGCTTCAATAGTGACTGACGGACAAGTGCATGAAATTAAGGGAGACTCTCCAAAGAATGGGCCAATTGACATTTCGAAATGTGCTGGGACATCATCAGATAAGCCGTTTATTGCATTTGGTGTGAGAAAAAGGGCTGATCCTATTGTGATTAGTAGACAGATGGAAAGAAAGAGAAGGCATGCTTTAGCAATACAGGTAGGAACTTCTGTATTTTTTTTAGTCACTATCGGTATTGAATTAACCTATCACTCTATTATCCACTTATTATTTCTAAAAGTAAGAAGAGATACAATTACCTCCCTCAGTCTCTGAGAACTACTGTCTTTAAGATTATTTAAAAATGAAGTAAAAAGCCTATTTGTCAATAAAGCTTACTACAACCTGCAGGAGTAGTACACTGATACCTTTTAATTAACTGATATAGTTTGTTTTATAAATGCGTTTTTCTGTTTTCTTTTATTGAAAAATTGGGTTATCGACAAGTTTTTTTTTTCAAAATATTCTACTTTTCGGCGTATTGTTATTGAAGAATATAACTGAATAAATATTTCATAATTTTGATTTTCTCAGTGAAAATTCAATTTGAAAGGCTTGGAATTTCAATATTTTTTGGTTTTGCTTGAAATTTTTTATAATTTTTTTTCTTAAAAACTTCTATTTTTTTTCTTATTGTTTATTAAAAATAGAACAATTTAAACAAAAAAATAAAATATTCATTTTTTAAATTTTTATATAGAACGTTTCACGAGGGTTTGTACTTACGTCATCAATGACGTCATGACTTGGAAAAAAGGGTTTGTAAGTAGCTAATTCATATAAATTCAATGCTGTTCACATTTTTAATTAAAGTTAGGCAATATTGATGCAAGTACGTTTCAAAGCGCTTTTTAGAGCACGTTCAGAATTGTTTTCTAATAAAATTTTTAATTCATCATGATCCGATTGCACCAATAAGATTTTTAATTTTTTTAAGGTAAAGCTAAGCTTAAATCAAACATTCGATTGGACCAGCGTTATCGGCGAATTCAAGATTCGCTTTATCTCAGCCTAAAAATATCTAGACTTAACCTTATTCTTGTCTCTATTTTGTTGATTTTTTTGTGTTTCTCATGATGAAAAACCATCAAAATCCCCGATTTTTTAGAAAATGGATGTTTTAGTCGGCATAATGGAACAAGTAATTATCAGAATACATTTTTAGAAAGATTTCATTTTTAAAGCCAACAGTGTTAAGCCTTATAGAAACCAGAAAGAAATACCTGGAATATAATACATATATAACAATTTGCAGTTAATACCTGGAATATAGCACGTATATAACGATTTGCAGTTATTTTAAACTTTTTCCGATTTTCGGGCTAAAAAAAAGACGGTCTATAAATTGGTTTATTTTTTATAATATTCTTGTGCCGTGCTATCTTAAACCTTGCTAGCAACAAACGTTTTCTTTTCGCATGTTCACTCTTTTTTGGTAATTTTATTTGTTAGTTTATGTTCTTTTTTTTTTAATTTCTTTAATCAAATTATTTATATGGATGTTATATAAGGTTTAACTGGATTTTTGAACACTAAAGAAGCAGAAAATACCATAGCCGTAACTTATAATATGCGGTGGTGCCAGCATTATCACTTACTAAGTATAACTAAGTTGCAACCCAAAGAAAAGTCAAGCTTGGCTTTACTTTTAAGTCGACTTAACAAAGTCAAGTTTATTCATAAAATGGTGCAATTAGGCCCATGAAGTTTATTTACGAGAGACCAAAAATATCCTAAATAATTAAACGCGTACAAAGTGGTTTTATACATCTTGTTTATACAAAAATGTATTTCCTTTTCTCAATTTTTCGTTATTCCATGAAATATCGTATAATAATTTAATATGTGTTTGGTGTTTTTCATAAATACAGTAAGCAACTACAAAACCATACGTTTGGCTTATTTACAAAGCAATAAATAATACACATAATTATGGGAGAAAAAAGATAATAAACGAATTTATTACAAAAAAACATCCAGCGAAACACAAATGAACAAAAATCAAGAATGAATGATATGAAAATTCGAAACACTTTCATCATCGCTACTAAATTCTGATGAATCTAAGTCGTTTACATTTATAATAACAGGAAGAATATCTGAAGAGTCCAAATAGCGATCTCTTTCCCAGGCTGCTTGAAAAAGATTATTCGTATGGCGGCAGTAATAGGTCCATTTGTCAGGGGTTACCTATAGGAAAATAAAAAACATTAAAGGAAAAGTAATATGGTTAATTTAAAAACATTACTTTTACGAGTGCTTCATTCTATAAGCTTAAAACCGCATTGGCAGTAACTGGTTTGATTGAAAATATTCTTGAATCATAGTACCTCTTGCCCTCCGACCATACCATTTCTATGGGATTAAACTGGCAATGATAAAGTGGAAGCCTCAGTACTCGGTGACCATATTGTAATGCTAGTTCGTCAAGTTAAAGAAGCAAACAGCATATTTTTTTTAAGTAATGTATTCTTATAAAAATATAAGTTACTGCTTACACATATTTTTGTTCTGGTAAAGAATATTTAACTATATTCCATAAATCTATTTTCATGGGTGTATCAGGATACTCGATATTTCTATCTTGTAACCATTTTAGAAGTAGTTGCTTAGACCAACTTGAGTTTGGAATCTTCTCTAATAACCTGGAGTGGTAGGATGCGTTATCCATTACTATGTGGGATGGCTCTTCTAAATTTGGGAGCAATTGTTCTGGAAACCACTTTTCGAAATTTTCAGCGTTCATGGCGTCATGGTAATCACCGGATTTGGAACCAGATTTAAAAATAGGGCTTGCATTAGAAACAAAACCCGTCTCTGATCCAGCATGCAAAATAATATATCTGACGCCTTCTGAACTTTTTTTTCTTGACAGTTTTAATTGAGCCATCTTGCCAACTATTTCTAAACGCTCCTTTGCTATTATAACAAAAATATGTATATTTTACATTTTGTATAATTTTAATACAACTTTTCTACAAACCTGTATATCCACGTTTCGTCCAAAAACACAGGTTTTAAAGCAATACTGGCGGTAAAATTATCCAGGTATGACCTTAAAAAACGAACTATTTTTTTAATGACATATGGCTGTTCTATTAAATATGTTCTGTTGGATATAGAATCTTTTCGCCATTTAAACTGCAGTGCTTTTAATCCTCTACATAGGGACACTCTTAAAATTTCCACACCATCAAGATTCTGCAAATTTGTTTCGAGTGAAACTAATGTAACATGTTCCCAAACATGTTGTGTAAAAAAAAATATGTATAATTTTTTAAATTTATTTAATAAAATAAAGTTTATTTTAAATACCTGCAGCAAACGTTGCGTAAATTCTATTTCTAATGATGTGCTCATGAATCTTATAAAGAGGGCGTCCACGAGAGCATTGAATTGCAGTTGTTGTGGCTGCTTTATAATCCTCATTGTTTCTGATCCCATGCGAACTTATCTTTTTAACGGTGGTAATTCCGACTTCCAGGGCATCAGCTACTCTCTACAGCATGCAAAGAAATATAGTCATAAATTACATTTTAATATGTATACCAATAACAAACCACAAGAATAAACAATTCTACTTACCTCTAAAACTGCAGTAAGTGGTAACAGGTTAATTCCCTTTATTTTCTCCTGTTGAAATAGTCAATAAGGTTTAAAATCATAATTTTGTTCACCTTCTGAATACCGTCGAGGCATTTTACACAATAAGAATACGAAAATGAAAATAAAATCTGACTTTACTTTTGACAAAAAAATTTTTTTGACAAGTTTGAAAAATGCCATAATTTCATAACCCATATTTTAGGATATTATTGTAGCTTTAAAAAATCAGCTGCTGAACGGCAGCCATTTTGATTTTAAGAAACGACCAACCTTTTTGACGTCATTAATTTGTTTCAGTCTGTTTTTGACCTTTTTAATTTGTTAAAAAAGGTAAGGCAATTGATGACGAAAGTACAAACCCTCGTGAAACGAAGTATACAGTGTGTCTTCTACTTAATTAGGAACCATATGGAAAACTTTTTTATTATTAAGTTTACAAAAAAAATTATTCCTTATAAAAAGTTCTGCATGATCCAAAACTTAAAATGCAACCATTAGATATCAATTTTTTTAAGCCATATACGAGGTTTGTCAAAAAATATGAATTTTACCCAAGAGTAAAGTACCTTTATTTTTTACAATACAGAAGAATGTTATAAAGTAAAGTTATTTTGAATTAAAAGTTATTTTCAAATATGCAATTACAGTTATTTAACATGAAAATTTAGGATTGGTGATTATTTACTAATATTTTTTTTATTTTTTCTTCACGATTTAGTAAATTTGCAATTTTTATTGTAATTTTACAAATACAAACTCACTCTGACACACAATGTTAAATATTTCATGTCAGTGCATCCTAGATTAGGTTAAATTGTATCAACCCAGAACAATTAATAGGAAATTATTAGTAAACAATCACCAATCCTAAATTTTCATGCTAAATAGCAGTAATTGCATATTTGAATATAACTTTTAATTCAAAATAACTTTACTTTGTAACATTCTTCTGTATTGTAAAAAATAAAGGTACTTTACTCTTGAGAAAAGTTCATATTTTTTGACAAACCTCGTATACGGCTTAAAAAAATTGATAACTAATGGTTGTATTTCAAGTTTAAGACCATGCAGAATTTTTTGTTAGGAATAACTTTTTTTCATAAACTTAATAATGAAAAAGTTTTCCATATGGTTCCAACTTAAGTAGACACACTGTATATTTTTTTAAAATTTATAAATTATATTTTTTTTTTAAGTTGTGAAATATTTTTATTTTTAAAGTACAGGGTGTCCAGTTTTCGTGTGTTTTCATATACCAGCTCCCTTACTATAAAAGATAGAAAGATGGGGTTTGCGACTTACTATCCTATTTTTTTATGAAACTTTCATTGCCGCAAACGAAATTTTCATAGCCCCCTTAGTTTCTGACATACAGGGCGATTTTGAAAATTTGTCATTTTTGACCGTCCTGTATCTCGATTATTTGGTAACTTTTCAATAATTGAAAATGGATTGTTATAGATTTTTTTAGGTAGAATTTAGTGGCGTAGGTAGTTTTTCTAAAAAGTTTTGTTTTTGAGTTACGACCCAAACTTATGTTTTTTAAATGGGACACCCTATATGTTATTTTTTTATCTTATTCCCCCTTTCACAGGCATTTCAAAAATATATAATAGTCCATATTTATTTTTTTTAAAAAAAAGGAAAATTTTAACATTTTTTGTAAAATTTATCATTTTCGTATAGAAGGCTATGCCCGCAAATCAAAACAAAATTAACAACGTCATTTTTATTATAACAACTCTATATTAATACATAATAACTAAGCAACATTAAAAGAAAATAACATATTAATTTATTTTTATTTATTTAAATTACAAAATTGCTCGAATTGGGCTCCATTGTGTTCCAAACACTTTCGACATACTTTTTCAATTTTTCGCAATCCATTTAATAAAGTAATTGGCCTACCCTGCAAAAGCCTAAACGCTTGATGTGTAGCTTCTCGAAGTTGATCAATATTGTGGTATTGTCTCATATATATCTGATTTGTCATATACCCCCATAAAAAAAAATCCAACACAGAAAGATCTGGGGATCTTGGGGGCCGCCTGACAGGTCCATTCGTACCAATCCATTTATCTGGAAATGTTGTTTCTAAATATTCTCTCACTATTTGAGCATTGTGACTCGGAGCGCCATCTTGCTGGTAATAAATATTATTTAAATAGGCCAAAGGAACATCCTCTAATATTTCCATTAGTGCATCTCGCATTATTTCTAGGTGTCTATTTCCGGTTAGCGTTCCTTCATAAATAAAATACTTAATTTTAGTGCCAAAAATGAAGCATGACACGCTAAATCCAAACCGACCTTGACATTCTCGAGGAAATATTACATATTGGTTCGTTTGGGACCAGTACCTTGAGTTGTTTCGGTTTAGAATACCAGAACTGGTAAAATAAGTCTCGTCTGACCACACCACCTTTCTTTCAAAATTTGCATTTTCCTGCAACATTTGTAGGTACCAATTGCAAAAAACTACCCTACGTTCTGCATCACCGGGATGCAAATGCTGGACAAGACGGTATTTGTATGGTCCATATCATACCATATCATATATTTTTCTGCATGATATGGATGGTTGTACCGCGACAGAAGCCAAAACATTTATTTCATTTTCTTCCTTGTTTTCCTTGTTGTAAAAATTAGGCCTTAGTTTTTTAAAAGATCCGTGTTCAATGAGATTGGCTTTGATTTTATGAAATATTCTTTTATCAGGTTGATGTCTTTCTGGATACCTATGAAATAATTAGATATGTAACAAAAAGCTAAATAATAATAATGATTAAAACTTTTATATTTATTATGAATATTAATGTTACATATCAATTTTTTTTTGTTTGTAATATATCATTGTTGAGAAGGCTACTTCTTAACCTATAGGTATATAATATACTATTAAACCTTACCGATTAAAATAAAGCTCCGAGGCTGCGTTGGCGTCTTCATTAGCTTGGATAAAACAAACATACATATCGTGTTTTTCATAATTCTCATATCTATTATTTTTTTGCCATGTGGAACAATTTTTCACAAAAATAATAAAGTAAAAAATCCCACATAACAAAAACCCAAATCAAACAAATAACGTAATATTTGACAACAATAACAATCCTTGGCGCATTTAAAAATTTTGTTTTTTTCATGGCTATCCGTGATTGACCATCGGAAAATATAAATTTTACAAAAAAAAGTTAAAATTTGCCTTTTTTAAAAAAGTAAATATGGACTATTATATATTTTTTAAAGGCCTGTGAAAGGGAAATAAGATAAAAAAAAAAATATATAGGGTGTCCCATTTAAAAAAAAATAAGTTTGGGTCGTAACTCAAAAAAAAAACTTTTTTGAAAAAACACCTACGCCACTGAATTCTAGTAAAAAAATCTATAACAATCCATTTTTTTTACTTTATTGAAAAGTTACCAAATAATAGTTCAGGGGGCCGTCAAAAATGACAAATTTTCAAAATCGCCCTGTTTTCAGAAACTAGGAGGCTATGAAAATTTCGTTTGCGGCAATGAAAGTTTCATAAAAAATAGGACAGTAAGCCGCAAACCCCATCTTTCTATCTTTTATAGTAAGGGAGCTGGTATATGAAAACACACGAAAACTGGACACCCTGTACATTAAAAATAAAATTTAAAAAAAAAAAGAAAATGTAAATTTTTCGATTAACTTTTTTTCTTTTTTGAAAAATCCAAAAATAGATATTTTAATTTTTTAATTATATGTCTTACGTATGCGTTTTATTAAAAAACTTAAAAAATACTCTTTTTTTTTAATTATTAAAATAAAAATTAACAGCGGAAAAAAATAGAACATAAAAACACCGAATTAAAATAGAACAAAAAGAAAAAAAATGCCAATATTTTTATTTTTTGTTTTTTCATTGCCAAAAATAGGTGGGTCCTCAATTCTAAACAATTACCAATAATATTTTGAGCATTGAGAACTTCTATCTTTTGGTAATGCGTATTCGATCTTTTTTGAAACAGCGCTAAATTTGTGGTCCATTCAAAATACTGTATCACGAATTAAACTCAAATAGGAAAAAATATAATGTTTCATACTGGTACTAGTCCCGGCCCGTTCAAAAATCAATTTTTGTTGGAGAGAGATGGGCAAGTTCGTCGCGGATGGCATGGAAGAGACGAAGATAAAAGATGTTTATAGCAATCTTGATTTGACTTGTGGACGAGCCGGGCTTTACTTACTATAAGGCGATAATTTTGTCTATGACTGTCGCGCGTGAACTACCCTAAATCGCTTATAACGTTGTAAGTGTTGGTCATAGAAAAAAATTATGGGGAAAAAAGTTTCCCTACAATTTTTTTGAGCTTAGTGCCACAAAATCCAACGAATATAAAACTTAATCAAATAGAAACGATGGCCCTGATGACACTAACCTCAAAAAAATTGTAGGTACCTAATTTTTTTCGACCTCTTTTTGATTTTGTTTTTGTTGGTCAATTTAGGGTATAAATAAAATATATTATTTCATAATTTTAAGTTATATCTCTTTGATGTCATTTTTTTTTAATTATGTACCGGGTGTCCAAATAAGAAGGACGCCGGCTGTATCTCAGAAAATGTTTATCGCACAGCGTTGGGAAAAATATTTTTAGTAAAAGTGGTCAAGAGAAATAGCTGGAAAATATTTTTAAGTTTCTGAAATGGCCGCTAGGGGGCGTAACTGCAATCTTGAATCAAAAAAGTGATGTTTCTGTGAATTTTGCTATATTAACCTAACAAAAAATACCTGATTTTTAAAGTCGAGGATAATTTGAACCTTTTTTGTTTGACAATTTTTGCTGTACCTCTAAAAATAAAGTGGTGGGGGGAATTTAAAGGTTTCCGTAAAAAACACCCTGTATCCTCGAATCGGCTAAGCCGATTTTAAAAACTTAGGCAAGTTAAAAAGAGCCATTCTTGGGCTATAAATGGTATATTATTTCAAGTTTTGTTAGTTTCACATCTCGCCGCTAGAGGGCTTTTTTAAAAATTCCGACAGAAATGGTTAATTTTCTCAAAAAAATTAAATGCATTGGTTTGTTTTTTTTTCATAAAAAAGTAGCTAAATGATGCTTAAACAAGCTTGCGAAAATCATATTCGATATCTTGTTCCTTACCTAAAATTTAGGCCAAAGAAAATTTTATACGTCAATATCTCAAAAACTATAAAAGCTCCAAAAAATTGTATATTACATAAATTATGTATTTTTACGAAACCTTTAATATGGGTTATATAATCTTTTCGCCTAAATGCAATACTTTACGAATTATAATCAATAAATCGAATTTTCAGGATTTTTTTAAGGTATACCTTTGGATTTCGATTTTTTTATTATAACTCGTAAAGTATCGCATTTAGACGAAAAGATTATATAACCTAAATTAAAGGTTCCGTAAAAATACATTAAAAATGTCCCATAAAATTTTTTGTAGGTTTTATAGTTTTTGAAATATTGACGTATAAAATTTTCTTTGGCCCAAATTTTAGGTAAGGAACAAGATATGGAGATACGGTTTCGCGAGCTTGTTTAGGCACTATTTAGCTACTTTTTCATAAAAAAAAATAATACCAATGCATTTAATTTTTTTGAGAAAATTAACCATTTCTGTCGAAATATCGAAAAAAACCCTCTAGCGGCGACATGTGACACCAATAAAACTTCAAATATTATAACATTTATAGCCCAAGAAAAGCTCTTGTCAACTAACCTAAGCTTGTTAAAGCCGGCTTAGCCGTTTTGAAGATACAGAGTGTTTTTACGGAAACCTTTAAATACCCCCACCACTTATTTTTAGAGATACAGCAAACTTTAAACAAAAAGGGTCAATTATCCTCGACTTTAAATCAGGAATTTTTGCTAGGTTAATATAGCAACATTCACAGAAACATCACTTTTTTAGATTCAAAATTGCAGTTACGCCCCCTAGCGGCCCTTTCAGAAACTTGAATAATTTCCAGCTATTTTTCTTGACCACTTTTTCTAAAAATATTTTTTCACCAACGCTGTGTGATAAACATTTTTGAGATACAGCCGGCGTCTTCTTTTGGACACCCGGTACAAAATAGAATTGTATATAACAACCCCAGGATCCTCATGAAGAACAACTGCTCCATCTTGTGACATCTTTTAGTACTGAATTTTACATTAAATCTATAGAGGTTTTTAAAGCCTTGATATTTAACTCCATCCTCTAGTCCTGGTTAGTTCTGTTTAGTTATTTTTTTACCTTACCTTGTGATTATGTCATAATTAAAGATATTCTCTAGGCACTTCGCAGAAAATACCAGGAGCAAAAAATGGCAAAAATCCGAGCGCTGACCATAAGTAAATTAAGCGAAAAAACCACCAACAAAACCTTAGTTAAGACCAATACGTTTCAAAAGACCGAGACAGTTACCAAGAAAACCAACACCCTGCAGAAAACCAATACTCTTCACAAAACCAAAGTGATCGCGACCAAACACGTCAAAGTTACCACACAAACCTTAAAGACCAATGTTAAACCAAAAATGTGTTTGCGAAGCTTCGGTGGTAAACTTGTACAGAAAGAGCTACCTTTTAGAGCTAGAAAAGCGCTGCAGGAGCGAGAAAGTGGCAAAAAAAGAGCTGAGATAGTTAAAAGTGTTGTTAGGACGAGTAAGAACAGTAATAAGCCCGATGCTGCTCGCGTCAGTAATGTTCAACACATCACTAAAATCCCTTTGAAGCCCATAAAACGGGTTGCCGACATCAAGAAAACCATCAAGGTGACGTCCAACGCAAGGGTAACAAGATCAGGATCCATAACTACCTTGGTGAGAAATCCCGCAGCTTCTGCTATTGTGAAAGAGACCGCAAGTTAAGAGAAGAATTTTGCTGCCAAGCACGACCGTGAGTGTGAAGCCGAAGCTGCGATCCACTACTACGAAAAAGACAGTGATTTCTAGGAAAAAGCACAGCAGAGAAGGGTTGGTATTACCAGAAGCAAGATGGATAAACCTGCTGAATCTGGGGGACCGAATAGACCTCCTGCAACGGAAAGCACCAGGAAAAATGAAAAGGATACCGTTAAGAAAGGGCAAGATCTAGATGCCACCAAGAAATCGGTTGTAGAAGAAAGTAGAAAGCAGCTGTCTTCTTCAGAAAACCCCAGAAAACCTCAAGAAATTTCCAGGAGGCTGACCAGAAAAGATTCTGAACTTGCTATCAAGGGTATTCCAGAAAAAAACGCGGATAAAAATGAAGTAAAGAAAGAAGTTACCAAGAATTTGGAGTTAAAAAGAGAAGTAAAGATTGCTGAAACTGCAGCCAAAAAAGAGGTAAGTTTTGTTTTTGTTTTTGTCAGTACTTGCAGTTTCTATTAAATATGTTTCTATGATTTTTAGTTCTATTTATAACCGGTATTTTTTTTCGGTCTTAATAGGTTAAAAAGAACGTCAACCTTAAGAGAGAATTTAGGCTGAAAACTAATAGCAAAGATGTAAAGAAAAACGTAGATTTTAAGAAGACGAGTAACACAGTCCTAGAGAAAACTGAAGAAGGACAAAAAGTAAAACGAGACGTTAAAACAGTCGAAATGACGGTCAATAAGATTGTAACAAGAAAATCTGAAGAAACTAAGCAGCGTGAGTCTAATCCAGAAGAAACTCCAAAAGAAAAACTCAAGAAGACCTCAAGTAGACCTTCAAGAGCGAGTACTTATGAAGAAAGAGAATCTTCCAGTGAAAATAATAAGAAAATCCTGAGAACGTCTAGAAATAGTACTGGAAAGAATGAATCATCTGAAGATCTGTCAACCGCAACTATTAAGAAAGCCAGGAAAAGTCCTAGCAAAGGAAATGTCAGTGTAATACACAAAAAGTCTCGTGGAGAGATTGCCGAAACTAGTGTTGAAGAGTCTCCACAACCTGATGCCAAAGACGAGGCTTCCGAGCTTAATGGTGCCAAAGTAGAGCCTGTAGAGAAAAAGCCACCCAAAGATATTAATGGCAAAAAGAATCAAAAAGAGGAACCTGTTGTAAAAAGTACTCCAAAGGAGGACCAATCGATCATAAAACCTACTCTAAAAAATGAAGCTGATGTCAAGAGAGAAGAAATGTCTGATGCAGAGAAATCTGTGAAAGAAAAACTAATATCGAAAAAGGCAAGTAAAGAGCTTGCTACGAGACGTCTTTTAAAGAAAGAATCTACCGATCAAGAGGAATTAGAAGAGCAACTGATGGCAAAAAAGCCTATTAAAAACTATCCTCTAAAACGCTACGCTAAGAAATCGCCAAAAGAGATGTCGGTTTTAAAGAAAACAACTAAAAAATCTGTGTAAAACATACAATAAAAGCGGAACTAGCAGAAAAGAAACTACAAGAGGAAGACGCGTCAGTAAAGAAAGTAATTGGTGAAGATATTGCGACGACAACGCCAAAAGGACCATTAGCCGCAGAGAAAGAATTGCAAGAAGCCACACCAAAACCTATACCAGG
The DNA here is from genome assembly GCA_019359885.1 of Listronotus oregonensis. Taxonomy (NCBI): domain Eukaryota; kingdom Metazoa; phylum Arthropoda; class Insecta; order Coleoptera; family Curculionidae; genus Listronotus; species Listronotus oregonensis. The sequence continues at coordinate 60,376 of JAHBCN010003274.1, read as the reverse complement.
AGATAAATGCATAGAAGAAACACCAATAAAAGAGGCAGCTCCCAATAAAATTATAAAAGAATCAGCTATAAAGGGTACATCCAAAGAAGAGTCAGTCTCGAATAAACCTGAAGAATCAGATGCAATAATTCAAGAAAACTCGTTAGACAAACAAATCGTCAGAGAAGGAGTTTCTTTTAAAGCAAGCAGGTAAAGAAACGTGTCCAGAAGATACCTTAAAGGGCGACTGTTCAACGCAGCCGCTGCTCAGTGAAGAGGTAGCATTAAAAAAAAGAAATTACCTACCCAAGGAAGATCCCAAAGCTTCAGAGAAAGATTTGGAGACGGTCGGAAAGAAGCCATCGGTAAGAAATAAAGCTCTTGAGGAAGAGTTGTCACTGAAGAAAACTACTAAAGAATCCGTTGCAAAGTCTACGTCAACAGAAGCAGCAACTGTAATGCTATCGTCAGAAGACAAACTAGTTTCAAAGAAAGTGACCAAGGAACCTACTGGAAAAGTTACACCTAAAGAACAACCCATTGCTAAAAAAGCGCCTAAGGAAGAAATGTGGCTAAGAAAACATCTAAAGTAGAACATCCAATTAAAAAGTCCATGAAAGAAGAAGTACCCAAACGGAAGCCAACTCCTAAACGAGAAGAACCCCAAGTCTGTCCGAGACCCAGCAGAAAGACCAAAGAGGCTGCAGCTATCTACATGGAGATTTTAAGCCACAAACTTGTTAACGATAGTACAATCGACGATGACAATGTGTCGATTGATAGTTTTCCAGAACTACCAAATGTGAAAAAGACTGAGCAGCGGGAAATTGAACTCAAGGCCCAAGCAAAAACCTCGAAAGATGAAGAAGGAAAAAGCCATCAGACAGCGGATGATAAAAAGGTAAAAAAAGTCGGAAAAGGCTCAAAAGAGGCAGTAGAAGCAGGTGAAAATGTAATCTCCGAACTATTAGTCCTAAAGAAGTTGTAAGCGATGTCAAATGTGCTGAAGTTAGCGCGACTATAGAAATCTCAAAAGAAATCTATTGAAGGATCTCCAAAAAGGGCTTCTGAAAAACTGAAATCCCCTGTAGGAGACAAGCAATTTACAAAAGGGAAATCACTGTTTAACGAGAAAACAAAGACCCATTACAACCCGGTAGACATAGTGAAGGACTGTTGAGGAAAATAAACCTGCCCCAGAGAAAGCTGTTGCTTTATTGGGTAAAAGAAAATCGAACCCAGCTACTGTCGCCTCAGATTCTGACTCTGACAATGAAGTTTTACAAGCGAAAATCAGAAAATGTGAAGCACAAAGGAACGTCCAGCATCATTCGTTGGAAAAAAATAATCCAAAAAAGTTGGTTCAGAAACAGGATAGTTCTCCAAAAGTGACCCGGAAGAAGAAGCATTCACAAGAAGGCAGACGAGACGGTCTACTCAGATTGTCAAGGAATCAGAAAGTGATTCGTCCGATGAATCATTTCATATTGATGTAAGAGTCCCGCGGAAAAAGAAAATCACTAGAAGTAGTCAAAACAGAGGATGTATTTCCAACCTCAAGTGTGCTAGAAAAAAATGTTGACATTATTCTCGAGGCTGCTAGAGTACTGGAGGGAGAGAAGGTTTTAGAGCTGGATACGACTACTGTGGACAACGTTAAGAAAATAGAGATCGCTGAAAAGAGCGATATCAAAGCCAGTGTTACGAGCAACGCAGCTGAACAACCGCCAAAAATTATCGCAAAAGAGGAAAATGTGAAACCGCAAGAAAAAGTAAAGAACATAAAGAAAACTGAAGCACCACCGATAGAAGTCAAAAAAGGCAAACCCAACGATCCTCCAAGTGATTCCGATGAATCCACAACCTCCGATATAAACCTAAAGAGTCTTCAGGTAAGACAAAGAAACAAGAAACTATCAAAAACGAAAAGTATGAAGTCGTCGGTGAAATCCGCAGCAAGTTTCAGCGATTCCGACGAAGAGCCCTTGGCAAAACTAACTGCTAAAAATGTTGCTGCCGAAATAGAAGAACCCAAAAAGAAACCTGATAAACCGAAAACGGTAGTCAGAAAGACGGCCGATAAGTGCCTGGCCGCTGAAGTTCCACTTATGGAGCCGAAGCCCAAGCGAGAGTGTACTAAAAGACCTTCAAATTACCTCCCAATGTTATCCAGCAGCGATGAGGATGATGAGCCGTTTTTTCACGGATTCAAAACGTCTAAAGAAGAAATAAATAAGCCAAAAGCATTCGTGCAATCGCTAGCTCCGTCCCTGGATCTCCTGAGCAAAGACATCGGCAGAAAAGGAAAAGTGAACATGTCGAACGAGCAGATCGAGCAATGGTTGAAAGATTCCGCGTTAGCCGGAAGCAGTGTTGCTAAAGAAAACGACGCGATGCTTAAGTTTGGTGAAAAAATTCCTGTTGAAACTGTGACCATGGATTGTAGGGTACCTCCGGATCTGAAACCGTTAGAGTCAGACCAAGATAAATCGAAAGAAGAACGTTGCTCTAGCAAGGCTGTACATTCCGAAGAAAAACCGAAAACCGAACTTAAATCGCCCCTAGCTGATCGGAAGTGGATATTTAAAAAGGAAAAGAAAGAACTGACGCCAAATAAAAATGCATTTTCGCCGGAAAACGAGTGTAGTGTTTATGCTTTCGGGGAGGATAATGAAGATGTCATTAGTACGCCGTTTAGAAGACCGTCAAGAAGGCCATCGAGTACGGCGACCTCGAGATCGGAGGATGAATTATCTAAGAATGATGAATCTTCTAAGCAAGGTGAGTTAAAGGTGTTTAATATTTTTATAGTAGATTTTTCTACTGTGTGAGATATAAATGAAAGTTGTGTTTAGTAATTGTTAAAATACTAGGTTGTCAGTTCAAGTGTATAAGAAAATTTTTAATTTGTGTTTTCAGGTCAATTTCGCAAACCCGGCCTTCTACCCTCCGACTCGGAAGACTCTCGATGTTTCAACATTCCTCAGAACCCCACCAAACTTCCCAAAACCACCAAGTCCGAATCCATGGTCCCTCCTTCGACGAGTTTTCACGCTAAAAGACCTGCTAAAACGTCGGTCGGATCGTTTCCCGGAACCTTTCGACGATTTTAAATACAAAATCCCGAGTTCTCCCAGCGCCAGCAGCGGTAGCAGCGCGAAATTGTACAAGAAAGGCACTCAGAAGCAGAAAAGTAAAGTTTGGGAAGTCATAAGTCCCGTTTATTTGTCTGACTTTCCGAAGCCTACCGATTTACCGAAACTTGTTGAGGCGCCTGTGTTTCATCCTACAGGTAAATGAACTTAGTTAGTTAAGGCACCTACAGCGCGACTCCGTGCCTAGTGAAGCTCTACACCTGGCTTTCTATTGTAGATTTCTATCTGAGAAGTTTTAGTGTAGTCCAGTAGATGAAGACCTGAAAGTACCAAAAGCTGTAAATAAATCTGTACAGTTTTCATTTGTGGCGCAATTCTTCGGTTTTTATGGATGCTTTTGAGCGAGAAAAAGTTTATCACGATTCCAACGTGGGAACCCGCTAAAAATGGACGCCCAAAAATGAGTTTCCCGCGAATATCTGCCAAAATATGCGAATTAGAGAATTTTTGTTCAGACAAAAAATGAAGATCACCTCGAAGTCTACAAAAATGGTCCTTACCATTTTTTTCGCAACACCAATATTTTTCGCAAAAACGGCCGTCAAAAAATCCATAATATTCTTTTTTTTCTAGAACTCCGGAAACGACTAAAAAATGCAGATTGGCAAAACAATTTTTTATCACGCAAGAAAGATGATGAAGGAAATTTTCTGGGATCATTGAACACTTGCTAAGGTCTCATTAAAAAAAAAAGTTATTAAAAAATCATTTTTACAAAGAATATCAATAAATTAATGAGATACTCCCAAAATATTGTGAAAAAAAACTTTGACCGCTTTTTTTAATATTCTAGAAAAATCAGAATGGACCCAAACTCATATGCAATGATAGGCACGGGTTTTCCCATCCCGATGAACTTTGAAAAATAAAAAAATGTACATTATTGCCCGAGTAATGGAACAATTCGTCCGCCCGCTTATAAGTGAATCTATGAAGATAGCGACATTCTAGCGGTAAAGCGGCAGCTGAAATGAGGGGACTTTTGGCAGATATGAGTAGAGAGATTGCCGATTGCAATGAAGCGAAGTGTACCAGCGAATGCTGTCACTAGACGCACTTTCTCCCCTCTCCCGCCTGCTAAAGTGCGTCTACATGGACGAGAACGGGAGACGCACCGACGTTCTTGGACGACCAGTGGTCGATTTTCATGTTAATAAAAAATTATTTATTAACAATTTACATTTTACGATGGCATACAATTATAATTTTATTAAAAATATTGATAAAAAATTAACTGCGGTCGCGGTTCGTCTCCGATTCTCGTCCATGTAGACGCACTTTAGCAGGCAAAGTGCGTCTAGTTCGGGAGTTGACCATGCGGAGGCGCTCTTTTTTCCGTCGCGTTTTCATAACACGGCATCGGCAATCTTCCTATTCATCTCTGCTTTTGGGTCCCGTTATCTCAAAAACTATCGATTTTTCGAAAAAAATTATAAGGACCATTTTTGTAAATTACAAGACGATCTTCATTTTTTGTCTTAACAAAAATTCTCCAATTCGCATATTTAGGCAGATATTAGCAGGAAACCCATTTTTTCGGGCTTCGAGAAGCCATTTTCAGCCCTTTCCAACCTGTTTCGCTAGAAAGCATCCCCAAAGACCTAAGAATTGCGCTATAAGGGAAAACTGTACTGATTTATTTACAACTTTGTCCCTTCATTTATTGGACTTATGGTTTTTGTTGGTACTCTTTTCCACTCGACTAAATATCTGGATTTTTTAACCACTTTGATCGACTGCAAGCGTGTTTTGAATGAAGTCGATTTATAGAATTCTACAGCACATGGGAGTCTCGCTGCAGAACTAACCTTCGAGCAAATCACGCATAGAACGAGAGAGAATGTAGTAAAGTATATACTCAAAGAAACTAAACATTGATTTGTGAAATTTCAGATCAAGAATTCCAAGACCCACTAGAATACATCGAACGTATACGTCACAAAGCAGAACAGTTCGGAATTTGTAAGATAGTACCGCCGAATAGCTTCAAACCCGAATGCAAAGTTTCGGATGATATGAGGTTTACGGCGTACAATCAGTACGTGAATAAAATGCTGCACAGATGGGGTCCTAATTTTAAAGAATTTATGGTGATCAAGAAGTATTTGGCCACGCAGAATATTCCTTTGAAAACTCCTCCTTTGGTAAGTAAATAGTCTTTGTAATAGTTGAATTTTTTTGTGCGCATGCCCCAACTTTCGCCTTGTTTTTCGGGCACTTTATTTACAAATGTATGAGCGGTGTATATGTTTATAAAAAAGATTAGCAATAAAACCAGTAATAATAATTATTGTGCATATTTAATGTTATCTATAAGGAAAGGGGCTAAAAAGTGTTGTTGATATGGAGTATGCTGCAGTGATACGCGTATTAAATCCTTTCAGGAGAATTTATATTATTTTATTCGTTTTCCAAAGCCTTGTTTTAAATATCGCCAAAAACTTATTAAAATAAGTAAGCGAAAGCACTTAAAAATTTGTTGGTAAAAAAACACTTTTTTTCGATTTTGAGCAGGGCAGTGGTTAAAATTGGTTTTAACCGTTCAAAACTGGTTAAAACCACTGGTCAGAACTTTAAATATATTTTTTAAAACCTAGAAACTATGTATCGCTATTATGACCTATTATCGAAGTATGTAACTACCGGCACACGCGCCACGCGCACCCGCACAACTTGTGAGCGGACGACGCAGTGAAGCGGTTCGCAGCAACGCTGGCAAAATCCTTTTTAGTCGTATTAGAACAGGTGTTTTTTTGTTAAAACTGTTCTTTTTTATTAATTAGCGCCCAAGTTTGAAATTAAATACGCGAGTTTTTTAGTTTTATCCAATCAAAGTTAAGGAACAAATTAGGATTTGATAAATGCAACAAATTAGTTTCGGTTTACAGAATTCTGAACTTAAACAGTGGTTTAAAAACGATTTTATTAATTTAAATAATGAAGAACCTTTGTAATGTGTTTAATGTTATAACAGCGAATCTAATTTAAGGTATAGTTTTTTTTAATTTTAAAGTTATACGGTCCTATACTTTAATTTTTGCGTTATTATTTTTGATTTTTAAGTTGCTGTTTTTGTTTTTATGTAGATTAAACATTTAAAAACTGTTATAAATATGTTTATAACTAAAAATATGTGCATCATTTAAGTTTTGACCATTTTTGACCACTAAATGGTGCTGATTTTGACCTGTGCGGTTTTAACCACCCTGCCCGAAACTTGTCAACCCTGCCCAAATGTGCTACATACGATTTGTGGGTGAACAGGTGTGGACGAGGTGATGGTCGATTCCAAGGAGTTGATAATGTGAATAAATGTGTCTTTATTCACATTATCAACTTATATTTATTATTATTATATTTGTTCACTACATTTTGAAGGAGAATGTGGTCCAACAACCAAATATCCAGACTCCATCAGTTGTGTAAAAAAGAAAATTAGTGATAAGATAAAATATTGAATTAATTATAAATATAATAGCTCGCGTCATAACCTTAAAAAATAAATATTGTCGTAGGTAAAAGTCACTAGAACCACACTAAAAACATAGAAATAAGGATTATTTTTTCTTTTTTGTAAGTACTTTTACCTATTACCATGACAAGTAGAATACAGTTCTACTTTACATCCAAATTAGTATTATCCTAACCTCTCAACTAATGCGGCTTTATTTTCTCCTTGAGGGCGACCAAGGCACTTTAACCATCGTCGTAACTGAACACAATTGTGGGCTTCTACGGTAGGATGCAGTAATGAAGCACTATCAATTAATTTTTTATTAATTTGCACTGATATTAGAGGTTATAATGCTTGTTGCCCAGCCATATTTATAAAAAGTGCCCGAAACTTCAATAACCGCCCTTTTTACATGGCGGACGCGCTTGCGCTGAGCATACCCTTAAAAGGCCTATTGGACATAGTAGTTTGTAATTTACGTTGCGCCAAAAACCTTGAGACAAAGGGGGTGAAGGGTAAAATACTTCACAATAGATTGGAAAATGGCGGACTTACTTTTTGACATTGGTCGTTAATCGGCAACCCGTAATGCAACCAGTGGCGTAACATTAACAGCCTTTAATCGTAAAAGTGATAAATGTTTTATTATTATAGTAAAAATCAAAAAAATTGTAATAAATATCCTAATTAAAGTGATATACAAAGTGAGATAGAAATTATAACATATAATCCAAAAATATAAAGAAATGTGATTAAAATCCATAGATTTCTACGCTCTATAATTTATAAACATAATAGAAACTCTATGTAAGCGTTTTTTTTTACATAAGCAACCTAAAGTATCGTTTCTTTCAGATTGGAGGTATGGAGATCGACCTTCCAAGACTGTACCAAACGGTACAGAGTCTAGGCGGTCTCAAGGAGGTCATAGAGAAGAAAAAATGGTCGAAGGTCTCCGACCACATGAAAATACCTAAATTAGCACAGGACAGGGTTACCAAACTAGACGATATTTATTGTAAATACCTTTTACCATATGATACTCTATCACCAGGTGAGTTTTTTACGTGTCATGGATTTAGAAGCCACAAATATGATCCTGTTGACTTCTCGTTGGATCACCCTCTATATTTAAGTTTATGAATCACCCTGTATTTTGCAGCTGAACGCGAGAAACTGTTCGACGAAGTGGAAACTTACTGGGCGAAAAAGGAATCGAAAAATTTGCAATTGAAATCGGAACCGAAAAACGAAGCGAAACAGGAAGAATTATCGGAGCAAGATGATTATGAATCGGACGATAACGAGGCCGAAGAATGTACCGTAAAGAGCAAGAACATGGCACTAAATGCGTTTTATAGGATCGCGAGAAACACCATGGCGATGTATTTTAAGGTAGCCGAGCCCACGGCTCAAGAGGTAGGTTTTTTTTATACCTTTTTTTTATAATTTATAATTGTAAGTTAATTTTTTTAAGTGGTTGGGTCATACGTCTTAAGAAATCTTTTAAATTTTGAGTATAGGTTATTAAATGTACAATACACGTGCTGCTAAAATTTGAAGAAGATTTACCACGACTAATAAGAAATAATGGCGATTAAAAATTGCATTTTTTTGACATGTTGCATGGGAGAAGCGTGTGAAAATGACAGGTTTCTTACTTTTTTCCTTTTTGTTTATATCTCCTTTAATATGTATCTTATCAAAAATGTTTATATTACTTTTTATATAGACAATTTAAAAAGCTCTCTTTTTTGTTATATGAAATTTTTTGTATCTCTTATAGTGTATATAGTAGTAGTCCAAACATTCCGTGGTAGCAGGTTTTCTCGATTATTTGCTGTTTGACTCCCAATTTTGACTTAAGATTCGTGTTCAGCGGAAAAAAATACGCCAGTAAATCCTTGTCTGACGCCCAGCACACACAACTTTTTTTGTGGGCCTGTATAATAAGTATATACAAAAGGGTTTAGCCAACGAATTCTTGGATAGAAATAAAGTAAACAAACCTTGTTTGGCATAAATATATTCAGGTGGGCAAGGCGGTATAGTTCTTGTAAACACACTGAATAGCAACCTTGATCAAACACACTTAATAACATCACTCCGGAAATAATAACTTTTCCAATATTTATGGCATTGCACCATAAATCACATTTTTATAAATCGATGATTCTTTATTTTTAAAAAAATATTTTTAAAGCCACAAACCATTTTTGTTTATTATCTAAGTGACAGAAAAATATGTCATTTACTTTAGATGCTCAATTCGATTGCTGTTGATCAAGTCAGTTTACAAAACGTGTTATTAATACAACCTACTAGAAATAGATAAAATGACATCGAAATGCCCAGCTGTCTAAATAAACCATGTGGCCGGTGCAATCGAATCTTGGAACGACAGTTCCAATAAATGTTTATATTTAAATCGATGTTGTCTATATTAACACAAAAACCAATATTTTTAAATAATTTTATTACATTATCAAGATAATTTCCTGATTTTAATTTTTGAGATCTGGCAATTTGTTTACGTTTTTCCAAAACAAAAACAAACAGATCACTATACCAAACACCGTGCCTACAAACTGGCGTTGCGTTGATTCTAGTCCTTGACTTCGTTGGGTTTACCACATCGTATTATTGATTTATTAAAAATTGGACGTCATTACATTGGCATTATTTTAAATTTTTGCCTAATTCTTTAAAGTCTACGACACGGACACCTTTTATTAGGTTAGACTCAACAGGTTCAACGTTATTTGTTTATTTTGTGAACTATTTATTATTTTTATCCTTTTATCAAGCAATAAATTTTGCTTTAAAACGAAGTGGGTCTCCCATAATTACTTATTAATTAAGTATCAAGCTTATAAAAATAATTTTAAAACCCATACAGACAAATTTATTGATTGTTTTTGAAAACATAGTTGCCAGATTTTACAAACGAGCAGTAAGTCGTACGGAATTGGCTGAAAATAGTACAGTCAGAGCAAAAATTTGTGGGTTATAAATTACGCCGCACAGTGGGACGGACTCATAAAACGTGCAGGAAAAATTTGATTCAATAAAAATTGTTCAGAATCATTCAAAGATTACGGATTTTTTTAGAATTTTTGGATACATTTTTGGATCCCTGGAAAAGTGGCCTAATAGAAAAATTTTGAGACTTATGCAAAAATTCTGAAGAAATTCACTCATATTACTGAATGGCACCGAATACTTTTTGTGCAAAAAATGTTGTTCTGTAAAAGCGACCATTTTTTACATAACGAGTATTTATCAATTAATAATTGACCAATATTTTGGAAAAAAATATAGTTTAGAAAGTTTTTGGGATTTTTACCTTAATAAATGCTAAAATACTATGTCTGCCGAAATCTAGGAAAAAGTTATACATTTTTTGCGTGAGTCTCAAAATTTTTCTATTCTGCAATATTTCCAGAGATCTGAAAATGTGTTTAGAAATTCTAAAAAGATTATCCGTACTCCTCGGATGTTTCTGAACATTTTTTTATTAAATCAAATTTTTCCTGCACTTTTTATGAGTAAAAGTCACTTTTGCGTAAAAAAATTCGAAAGATTATGGCCGTTTGTGGGATTAAAAAAAATTTTGTACCTCATTTTCAAGCAGTTTTTTGGGGCTTATCAAGAGGAAGATTTTGAGCAAAAAAATGTATTTAATCTTGATTTTTGCGCCGAAAATTCGTTTTTCTTTTTTCATAAAAATTAAGGTTTGAAAATTTCCGAAAAATAAAAACCCAAATTATCCATCCAATAAAAAAAAAAGGCAAATTAAAGACGAGCATTTAAAAAAATGACTCAGTTACGTTTCGTCCCACTGTGCGACGGCTGTCACTATACTGTGTGATACTGCTGTATACATACTGTATACTCTAGCGTCAACTTTTTGCTACGTCTGTCGCGATCCATTTACCTTAAGTAAATTTTTGGTAAAGTCGATTTAGTTTTTTAAATTACCTCTTTTATTTTCGTTACCAATCCTATATTCCAGGTTGAACAAGAGTTTTGGCGTTACGTAACTCAGAAACAGAACCACATCTGCGTCCATTCAGCGTCGATAGACTGTGGCAATTGGGGTTACGGCTTCGCCGTATCCAAAAACAGTCCTTTCGCCAGACACGCGTGGAACCTTAAGGTTATGTCGAATAACAGTGGTTCCGTTTTGCGATCTCTCGGGCCTGTCATGGGTGAGCATCGACTCTTGTATTTCCCTAACCAACGGTACCATAACACCTTTCTCTATTCTTTTAGGCGTAACGATACCCACTCTTCACGTAGGTATGGTTTTCAGCGCGTGCTGTTGGTACCGCGACCCCCACGGACTACCGTGGGTCGAGTACCTGCACACCGGCGGTAACAAGATCTGGTACGGCATTCCCAGCTCCTCCTGTGACGTATTTCAGGCCGCCATGCGGAAATTGGTGCCGAATTATTGCCGGGACAAGGAATTGTGGCTGCCTTCGGATACTGCCATGGTACCGCCTGGTTTGTTGATGGAGCACAATGTATCACTCTGCAGGTATGGGATACATTTTCGGTATAGTCTCTCTCAAAGTATATCGCTATGGCTTTTGACGGACAATACCCCAATAAACCTTTAACGGTTTTATTACCTATTGTTATTGGGTAAAACCATTGTTTCATAATGGGGGTGACCAGGTATTTCTTGAGTATTGACCATTAGGTATATAAATATTTCGGCTAATGTTTTATTGGCAGTGTTGAATAACCGTTTTTACTGTGCGTTTCAAACAAGGAAGTTTAAAGGTGTATGGAAGCCCAATACTGTAGAACAAAATTGTCCAGGCGTGCAGGGCAGCGGAATAGGGGGTTGGCCCCGCGGAATTTGCGCAATGAATAGTAGGTCAGGGCCGATTCTAATTCTTTGTTAATATCTATAAAGTTGCATCATCAAATGTCAAATTCAACATTACTGTTTTTTTTTTTTTTACACAAAATTGTTGGTTACTAAACGATACTACCATAGAATATTTAAAATTATTGTGTAATATTAGATTTTATATCATCTGATATAATATAGAAAGAATAGATGGCGCCACTTTACTGCCTTCTATTTAAATGGTCGATTTTTTTGGGAAAAATTTTGAAATTTTTTTAAAAATTCAACTTGTGTTTGTACATTTTAAAAGAGGGGTAGGAAAATTTTTAATAGACTGGAAAAGGCTTTTTTAGGCATATACTTTTCACTAATAACAAACATTCATGAGACAGAATAACAGTGGTTAAAAATGTTTAGTAACCTTTGGTACCTGAGTATCCATTGTAACAGTATCCGTTAAATATTATGTGTTACAGTATGTCGAGCTTAAAAAGTTGATAATGCAAGATTAAGAAACCAAAAATCTAATTTATTTTTAAACAAATGGTATTGTCTCGAAAGTTGCCTCCTCTCCGATTTTGATCAAATTTGGATACAGGGTTTTTTGGGGCGCTGATTACAAATCTGAAAAAATATCTTTGGCAACGTTTCTTTCCGAGATCTTCATCATCAAAGTTGAAAATTAAACTAACCCATTTTCACTATATTCTCCCTTCTTTTTGTACACAATTCTTGATTTTTACATTAAATTTGGCACACGATATTTTATAAACACCTTTTAAAACCTTGTATTTTTATTTATTTTACATCTTTTTTCCATTAAATTGCGAACTTTTAAGTTCAAAGGCAGCAGCCATATTTACTTAAAAAATAAAAAAAAGTGTGAAATAAACATAAAAAAAAGTTTTTAAAAGGTGTTTGTGAAATATTGTGTGCCAATTTAGTAAAAATCAAAATTCTGTGAAAAAAAGAGGAGGAATATTTGTAAATAAGGTTAGTTTGATTTTCAATTTTGATGATGAATATCTCGAAAACGAAACATTGCCGAATTTTTTTTAGATTTGTAATCAGCGCCCCAAAAACCGTACAAAATTGTCTTCCTTTTATTCAATTAGAGGCCCCTGTATATATTAAAATTTGCCTGGTCTGCCCAGTAATCAATAATTTTGATCCTTTAAAAGAGTGTACTAAATTATTAAATGAAATAAATACCTAAATGTAACCTTATTTCTTTTTAATTAATCCACAGAAATACACAAACATTGTGGAACTCATTTAAAAGATAGTTAAGATTGCCTTACTTTTCTCACTAATATTTCCTATAAAATTTTCATTTTCTATTATTTATAATTGATATATTATTATTTATTCGGTTACCAAACGTTACGTCTTATAAGAAGCACCTAATTTAAATATAAAAAATACTTTTCCAAAGTAAAAAGCCGGGTATGTTACCTTGGATTTGCAAGACAAAACCATAAAACCTCTAGTCATTTTGTTACGATATTATAAGTAACAAACAATAAACACAAAATTATAGTTTACAATTTAATAAACACTAATCACTAAAATAAGAAGGTTTTGATCAATCCAAAAAACGGTACTCCGGCTCTCATAAAATTATAATGTGTTAGCTAACATATTAAATTATTTCGTGGAGTTTTGTTATTGCACAGAATCGGCGGGGCCAATTCTGACAGTTATTTTCATACTGGGCTGGACATTTTTTGATCGAATGGGCCATAGCATTGGGCTTCCATACACCTTTAAACTTCCTTGGTTTCGAAAAAGTTGTTTTACGAGAATATAACTATGTCGCGTCGAAATCATTTGTCATTAGATGCAAAACAGGTTGTGAAAAATGTGTATGAAACTTTAATCAGTAGAGGTCTAATTAAACAAAAAGCTTTAAAAGAAACCTGTCTACTTTCAAAAACTTCAATATCATCGATAAGGGATATTATTATTAGTGAAGAATTGAACAAAAGAAAAAACGTAATGATTTTTCCAATCTCACCGTATAGACAATAGTGATCAGGACCTAATAAGAAGGAAAATATATTGTCTTTATGAAAGCAGAGTTGTTCCTACCTTGAATAAACTGAAAAAGAAGCTAGACAAAGACGAAACCAATATAAATATTAGCCGTTCCACCCTCCATAGAGTTGTTTGTAAAATGGGATTTAAATACCGCAAAATAGACAAAAGACAAGTAGTAATGGAATCGCACAGATTACGCACTTGGAGATTTAATTACCTTCAAGAAATTAAAAGATATAGGTTAGAAAACAGATCCATAATTTACCTTGATGAAACATGGTTCGATACACACGACACAGTATCCAAAGGATGGGTTGATTCCAGCCAAAACTGTCAGACGAAAGCACCTTCAAATAAAGGAAAACGCATTACCATAATACACGCTGGTTCAGAAGACGGATTTGTCCCAAACTGCTTGCTGTTGTCTGAAAAGAATATTAAGGATTCTAGCTTGGATTATCATGAGGATACAAGTGCAGAACTTTTTAAAACTGGTTTCAAAATTATCTTTTAAAAAATATTTCAAACAACAGTGTTATTGTCATGGATAACGCAAGCTAAAAGCCGTCTGCTACACAAAACACCAGCTTCATCAAGTTTTAAAAACTGAAATCCAGGAATATTTGTTAGAAAAAGATATTTATTTTTAATTTAGTTACAAAAAAGCGCAACTTTTGGAAGTCCTAAATTCATTTGCAATTGGAAACAATTTGTATGTGATAATTTGCTGAACAGGCGAGTATACTATCTTACGTCTTCCTCCTATCACTGTATGTTTAAACCTAGAGCATTTGTAAACCAAGTAAAATAAAGATCAGAGCAGAAAATGTTAACCTACTTTAAGTCCCAGTGTTATAAATTTGTAAAAAAATGTAATTACTAACATACCAGGGTTAGGCTGGAAAAATTTGAAGGCTCTTACATTTCCTTAAAAACAACATAAATCCTATTGTAATTAATCTCAATGATATTTGATATTGAAACAAAAAATTAAATCAAGATATTTAGATAAAAAATGTAATTATGTATAGATAAAGTTTAAATTTATAAAACTTTGTATATTTAATTTCTTAATTAATTTTAAATTATACCACCAAAATAACAAAAATTATAAATCTATATTATTAATTCCTCCCAATGTTCTGTCCTTTAATACCTCCCGATCCGAGTTTTATTGTTGCCGGCAATAATCCATAAAAAAGGCAAAAGCTAACACGGTATACTTTGAGACAAACTATACCTTTGTACCACAAATTAGTCAAGGTGGCCGCTAGCTCCTGGACTACCTGGTTGTTTGTCATATTCAATTAATTTTTTTTACAGGACGGTGCAAGAACCCGGTCAATTCTTGGTAGTTTTTCCGAAAGTTTTCACCTCGAGCGTCAGCACCGGTTACGTGGTGTCGGAAAGCGTTTACTTCGCTCCCCTATACTGGCTTCGAACGGCGAGAACGCTGTTCAATGGCCTGAAAAATAGTTGCGAACCTTCAATGTTCTCTTTGGATAAACTTCTCATAAGTATAGCGAACGACGCGAGGTCAAGCGTTGAGGTTTTGAGGTAAGTTACATGGTGAAAAAATGTACGCCCGCCACTGATTTTCTACCATTTAAAGTGTTTAGTTGAACCGAAATAAAAATAAATTATAAAAGAATAGTCCAGTAAGCGAAGTTGTGGACCTGAAGATCAGGTTGGACCGTCACAATTTTTTTTTAATTTTACAGGTATTAATGTGTACATTGACCTCTGAAAATATCATAGATAGGAAAATGTCTGCAAGGGCCTAAAAATGGAAATTCGTTTTTTCAACTATTTTGGCCGGTATCTCCCAAAATATGACACTTACCCCAATTCTTTTTTAGACGAAAATTAAACTTCTTAGCTGCAAAAATGATTCTTATCACCTTTGTCAAAAATTTGATAGTTTTTGAGATAAGGGGTCATAAACCCGCCGCGTATTTTTTGCACCTTCCCCGTTATTTACACTTCCAAGTGAACGGACAAATTTTTAAATTACTCACGTAAAAATCCTATTTGGCATGGTGGCGAAGGGGCAGCAGCGGCTGACCCAAAAACAAAGCTATCTTGCCACAAGACGGCCTGCCTAATAACCCCCGGCCCAACGGCGGCCATGAAGCCCTTCTAGGGACTGCCTTCCTCTGCATATTTATTTTTGGGGAGAGAGGCAAGGTGGGCAACCTTCAGACTCTATCAAGCGGTCAGTAACAAAAAGGGAGGCGTGTCATATGGAGAGCACCAGTCTCTGGTTCCTGACCTGTGACAGACTGGGAATGCCCTCGAAAATAATGCCTACAGCAACCAATTTCAACCGGCCCTCAAAGGTAGTCTACCCACAAAGGGAGGACTCGGGGTTGGTACACCGGAAAGCTCCAAAACCAAGGCGGCGTTGGGCTGGGAAATATAAAAAGAGGCCGAGGGCAGAGTTTTTCTTTAGCCTGGGCTCTCCCCAACCAAATTTTTAAACAGGTATTTGCTATTGAGATGTGTGCTAGATCGCTGGTTGATCGGCACTGCACACGTAAGACAGTTTAAAATATTCTCCGATAGTCAAGCAGCTCTTAAGGCTCTTGAATCCAGCCGGTAATTCGTAAACCGTCTGGAATTGCAAGGATGCGCTGACCAAACTGGGTCAAAAAATAAGGTTACACTACTGTAAAACCTGGACACACCGGCCTAGAGGGTAATAAATCCGCAGACCTCCTTTCCAAAAAGGGGGGCGGAAACAAAATTCACGGGGGAACCGGTCATCGGATATCTTTGGACGGCCAAGCAGTTCATATCAGCTTGGACAAAAGAGAAAATTTTCGGTACTGGCATGGACTTCCGGGTTCAGACACTCGGAAGCCTTCATAAACCCACCGAACCAACAATGTACTGTAAAACTACTGGAGCCATCAAGGGTGCCCTTAAAACTCTAGTGGGACTGTACACGGGACACTGCAGATTAAAATACCACATGCACAAGATCGGCCTAGCGGAAAACGTCGAGTGCCGCATGTGCATGGAGGGGGATGAATCGACAGAACACATACTGTGTTCACGACTAAGATTCGCAATCCTCGGCAATAACACCTTGTTGCCGGGGGAGGTGAAAGATCTCTTTCCCAACAGGATCATCAGATTTATTAGGAGCCTGGACCTGGTGGAAGAAATATAAAAGGGTGTGAGCCACAATAGATCGATCGGTCGTGGTGGAAGGGTGTTAT
Source organism: Listronotus oregonensis (assembly GCA_019359885.1). Lineage (NCBI taxonomy): Eukaryota > Metazoa > Arthropoda > Insecta > Coleoptera > Curculionidae > Listronotus > Listronotus oregonensis. The sequence goes on along the minus strand of JAHBCN010003274.1, from coordinate 43,660 downwards.
ACCCACTCACTTTAAACCTACCTACCTACGTAAAAATGCATAATTTTTCACGGAACCTGTAGCTATTATATCTTGTTACTGTTTCCATTTTTTGTTTCTCTAGAATATTAAAAACTCGAGTCAAAGTTAGTTTTTGCTCGATATTTTGACCCTCCTATCAATCTGTTCATATTTTTTTATAAAGAGTAATTTCACCGAATCCTTTTGGATAATGGGGCTTTGGAAGGTGTTGAATACATTCAGAAAGATTTAATAAATATTCTTTGTGTATTTTTATAAACAACGTGAAAGAGAAAGTAATCATCAAAAAAATATTGAATTTTTATTGAGGTGAGAATTTTCTCAAAAAAACCGCCCTAGAAAAACAAGTTATTTATAAAAATACACAAAAAATATTTATTGAATCTTTCGGAATGTATTCAACAACTTCCAAAGCCCCATTATCCAAAAGGATTCGGTGAAATTACTCTTTATAAAAAAATTTGAACAGATTGGAGGGTCAAAATATCGAGCAAAAACTAACTTTTACTCGAGTTTTCAATATTCTAGAGAAACAAAAAAGGAAACAGTGACAAGATATTGTAGCTACAGGTTCCTTCTTTCATATAAACTTTGAATCGTGAAAAAATATGCATTTTTACGTGAGTAATTTAAAAATTTGTCCGTCCGCTTGGAAGTGTAAGTAGCGGGGCAGGTGCAAAAAATATGCGGCGGTTTATGACCCTTTATCTCAAAAACTATCAAATTTTTGACAAAAGTGATAAGAATCATTTTTGCAGCTAATGAATTGCTCTTAATTTTCGTCTAAACACGAATTACGTAAATGTCATATTTCTGGAGATATCGGCCAAAATAGTTGAAAAAAATGGATTTCCAGACTCTTGAAAGCCATTTTTAGGCCCTTGCGGACATTTTCCTATCTATGATATTTTTAGAAGTCAATGTACACATTAATACCTACAAGTTAAAAAAACTGTGACTGTCCGACCTGATCTTCAGGTTTGGGTTTTTCCGGCCTTCATTTACTGAACTAGAAGGGGTTAGACAAAGTGTTTGAATATTGCATTGATAAATAATGTTTCTTAGGGTGATTATTCCGTTCATTGAAGAATTATATATTCAAGAACGCGATAATCGGGTTCGATTGAGGAATTTCGGAAAAATAGAGGAGGAAAAAATAACGACACCCGAAGCCAATCACAAAAAGAAGAAGATGCAGAGTGTCGAGGATTTCGAGTGTGAGATTTGTCGAACGAATTTGTTTGTGTCTATGGTAAGTACTTTAAAATATCCCTGATTTGCGTTTCCTTTTTTATCTGTCATAAATATAATATATACTAAACTTTTTTAAATTAAAATTCGTAAAAATACGTTTCGGTTTTTTTAAACTATCATCAATTCTCTTGGTTTTTCTAGTCGCCATATTTGATTTTTAGAATAAAAAATGAATTAGTAAAAATTATACAAATTTATTACTTTTTGTCATTATAAAAATTATTTATTTTAGACGTTGCGCCTGATTTCAGCCTTTTTCAGTGTTTTTTTCTCTTTATATACAGGGTGTTACAGAATAAGATGCTGATCCTTAAGGGTGTTAATCCTTAGGTGATTTTAGGAAGAAAAGTTCAAATAAAGCTATGTCCTAAACCCCTTAACTTTTGAGCTACATGGTGTTAAAATCTTAAGAAAAACATCGTTTCTTCATCATAACTTTAATAACTTCCTAGATATGTTTATGAAATTTAGCACACACCCTCTGAGTATCAACAGCCATTTTTAGTGTAGGAGATTTTTTTAAAGTTTAACCAGTGGCGGCCGTACAGGAATGTAGACTAAATATTTTTGAAAAATATTATGTACGCCACTGCTTTTCCGTAAAATAAAAACTATTTTTATAACCCCCATTCATTTTGGGGCAAATATGATTTCTTGACTTTTTTCGTCTGACATGCGATTTTCACGAAAAAAAAAAAATTTTTATGTATGGTGAATTTATTACTAAAAAAAAATAAATTTAATTATTTCATAAACATATGTACATTATTTTGCCATTACATTATATGAACTCTAATTCTAGAAGTTTAGCGGTACTTTAATTTTAAAAAGTTTTTTAAAGTTTCATACAGGGTCTCCCAAATTTGATTTTCTAAGGATGACAACTTTCAAACCGGTATTGGTTAAGATTTTCAAATGACTCACCCTGTATATTATCTCACTATCTAATGCGGATTTTAAATACAAATTAATTACTCTATTACAAGTATATTAAAATTCTGGACGGTTATTAAGATATTAACCAAAAACGACATATGTTTATGAAATAATTAAATTTATTTTTTTACCAATAAATTGCCCATGCATAAAAATGTTTTTTTCGAAAATCGCATGTCGGACGAAAAAAAGTGAAATCAAATTTGCTCTAAAATGAATGGAAATTATAAAAATAGTTTTTATTTTACGGAAAAGCAGTGGCGTACATAATATTTTTCAAAAATATTTAGTCTACGTTCCTGTACGGACGACACTGGTTAAACTTTAAAATCTCCTACACCAAAAAATGATTGTTGATACTCAGAGAGTGTGTGCTAAATTTCATAAACATATCTAGAAAGTTATTAAAGTTATGATGAAGAAACGATTTTTTCTTAAGATTGGAATACCCTGTAGCTCAAAAGTTAAAGGGTTTAGGACATAGCTTTATTTGAACTTTTCTTCTTGAAATCACCTTAGGACTAACACTATTCGTGCGATTTTTATAAAATTTTGGTAATTGATAACTACCCCAATTGTGACCTTGACGTCACAGTCAAACTTGAGTTTCGCCATAGGTGATTTTTTAAGAAATTACCCAATATAAGATTCTTAATAAGCACCTTTACAAACCTCTTTGTGGAAGTTTTTATGAGAGTGCGCGTAAAGGTATTTCAGAAACAGGATTTTAAGAAAAAAAATCTACAATGTTTTTTGATCTGGAAATCTGTTACTGATATCAAAAAATATGATTCTTTATTTTTTTGTTCAAAATTATGCTTTCTATCAATTTCTTTGAGCTCTGCTTCAAAATTCAATTTTTTTTAACTTCTGTCAATATATTTTTTTGTAATAATTGATGTATTAAGCTTAATGAAGGCATAATTAAATAGCAAGGCTAAAAGTCAGAAAAATTCGTTAAAATTATGGACAAAATATAATAAAAACAGAAATAACCTTAAATAATTCCCCAATATAATTTTTAATTATGATTTCATTTATCATAATATATCAATTATTACAAAAAATATATTGATAGAAATTTTGCCTAGTTGAAAAAATTTGAATTTTGAAACAGAACTCAAAGAAATTGATAGAAAGCATTATTTTGCACAAAAAATAAAGAATCATATTTTTTGATATCGGTAAAAGATTCCCAGTTAAAAATATTTTTTTGTAGAAAAAACAATTTTTTGAAGACCGGTATCTGAAATACCTGTACGCGCACTCTCACGAAAACTTTCACAAGTAGGTTTCTAACGGTGCTTATTAAGAATATCATATTAAATAAATTCTAAAAAAATCGCTAATATAAAATTTTTAAAAATCGACCCACACTTTTGCCCCTAATAACGTACGCCCATGGCGAATCTCAAGTTTGACTGTATCGTCAAGGTCACATTTGGGTTGGTTATCAATCACCAAAATTTCATAAAGATCACGAGTCGTTTCTGAGATATAAGGGTGGCTCCATGAAAACTGCGACACACTGTACATATGGATTTCTGTTTTCAGGTTATAGATACCCAAGATGACCTAATTTATTGTCTGGAGCACGCGATCGAGCAAGTCGCGAAAAACAGCAAAATGGTGGATAGATTTAAGTTAAGGTACAGCTACGACGAGGCCGAATTGCAAAGTCTGCCGGAAAAAATAAATTCAATGATCGAGTCGAAACTACAGAAAAAAGTACCTGGCAAATTTGCTGGGCTACCTACCATGTTAAAGTAGAACCAAAAAAAATACAAAAGGTGAAAATTTGTAGATTTGAAATTGTTTTGGAAAGAGAAGAACCTAGAAAATGTGGCAAGAATACTTTTTCCTTCTCCTTTTTTTTGAGAAAATCATATTGAGACATTGTATTTTTTTAATCAGTAATTTTGTCAATATTTGGCAACGTTGAAAAGCTGCTATAGCTAACTTTTGATTGCGACAGGTTTCTTTATTTTGTCGTTGATTGTCTGCAGTATTGCCTTCTTGACTTACAAGGAGACGGCACGGCCTTGGGGTCGGCGATTTGGCTCAATTTTTTTGTGGTGATAGAGTGCACTTAGTATATCATAATTTTAAAATACTAAGGCGCACTATTGAGAAAATCCCACAAAAAAACGTTGTAATTATTTTGTGTAGCATATATACTAAAAATGTAATATTTTTATTAAATCGCCAAGTGGCTCAGGCAGTAGCGCTTGAGACTGCCAACCCAAAGGTTCTGGGTTCGAATCTGCTCCATGCCTTACTTTTTTTTACGTAATTAATTATTTTTAATATTTTTAATCTTTAAAATGCGTTTTAAATTTATTTATACCAAATTATTTAAATAAATAATTGTAACATTACTTTACATATCTATGCGTCAAAACTATGTACTGACAGAATCGTTTTTATGAATGTAAATGATGTACCTATGTTTTTCAATGATTACCTTACAAACCCCGTGTGTTGTAATAATTATTGTTTTAAATGTTTCTTTAATAACTATTACTCTGGTTTTTGCAAGTAATTATAATGTTAATAAAAATGTAATGCAAATTGGCTTCAAAATATTTTATTTTCTTTTCCCTAATTGTTAATTAAAAAAAAACACTACTAAACTAAAAGAAATTTTAGAAGTATTTTAAAGAATAATAATATTAAAAAATAATTAATTACGTAAAAAAAATAAGGCATGGAGCAGAATCGAACCCGGAACCTTCGGGTTGGAAGTCTGGAACGCTACCGCCTGAGCCACATAGCTGTTTGACAATGTTGTTCCATTTTAAGTACGTATACTACACAAAAAAAATTAAAACCTTTTTTTGCGGATTTTCTTAATAGTGCGCCTTAGTATTTTAATATTGTGATCTACCAAGTGCACTCTAGCACCACAAAAAAATTGAGCCAAATCGCCGACCCCAAGGCCGTGCCGTCTCCTTGTTAAGAATAATTGTACTAACTCATACTGAAACTTATTGAAAGAGTAAGCAAAAATAATAATAATATAATACTCATTATTTCGAAGTAGTTGAATAGATAAATAGTAGTTTAAAATAAATTGTATAGATAAACAGTCTCACATAAAGCATGAATGTAAAAAATATTAATTTTTGGGGGTATTACATAGTCTTATTTTGAAAAAAGTTCATTAAATCATATGGTCTTACCAACATATAATAGAAAAATAGGCAGGTACTTATCGTATTGGTGAAATATGCAGCTATAAATAGAATTAAGAAACTAGCGTTTGTTTGTAGTTTTATAAGTCTTCTTGTTGCTTTTTTTTTAAAGATAGACTGTAAATTGCGTTTTTTGACTTATTTAGTATTTATAGCTTGCTTTACCATGGTCAATAGCAGCCAACTGCAAAAAGCAGATGGCTTAAAACTTTTAATGTTCAACCGTTAAATGGAGTCTTTTATCACCCCCCTAATTAAAGGTAAAAATCTGATAAACGAGGCAAGTCTTTGAGCATACACCTTCTAGAGGCAGCCTTGCACACTTGTCCTCGCAAACCAGCGGGTGAGGAAAGAAAATTAGGGTGTTACCCTTCTCTCTCGCTCCGCGTGCTGATATTGATTGACAAGAACTTTTTAATATTGGCGGGGTCGCTGACCAATATCAGCACGCGGAGTGAGAGAAAACTGGTGCCCTAATTTTTTTTCTCTCTCGCACGCTTGTTCGCACGGCAAGACTGCCTCTAATAGTTAAATTCCCGAGGAGGCAAGTATGAGTTTAGTACAATTCCAAAGTAACACAGCGATGGTGTGAAGCTGTGTCAAATCGTCAAATTTTGGTATCTGTTGACTTCTAAATACGACTTAAATTGTGTTTTGTATTTCACAATTTGAACCAGCCCTATGTCTGGACAATGTGTGTTAAAAAATAAAAATTTTCTTTATGTGACACTTTTATTAAATGGTGTTAAATGTAAGAAAACAATTTATGTATAAAATGAATTAAAAACTAATAGACAATTAAATTTTATGTCATTAGATTGAAATAATAATTAGACATGTTTTCAGAGTCAAGCGTTTCGACAGTTTCAAACTTTCTAGCGCAGGTTCAGATAGAAAATAGATTTTTTGTACGACCGGACGTAAAAGTGTTATTTTACGCCCTTGGTAAAAAATAACTATTTTTTGTTAATCGGTTACCCAATGCAACAATATATCACAAAATTTTAGAGGTTAATTTGTGGGTATCGGGCATATTTTAACAATATTTTTAAAATATTAGGACGCTAAAAACGACTCAAAACTCTGAAAACTGGTTTAATTTTAAGAAAAAGATACAGGGTGGCTTAAAAACTATTGACAAATCCGTAAGATGTATTAAAATTTTCGGTTATCACTACCAGCCGGTAAAAAAAATATTTTTACTACTCACATGTTTCTAGTGATTTTCGGCGATCCTGTATCCGATTAGATAAATGTTGAAACTTTTAAATGTTTTAACAAATCAAGCTTTAGCTGTGATTGGTGTTACAAGTAGAACTTACTATCAAAATTAATAATGAATTAATAATTTGTTTTTAAGACATTTTCGGTACTATCTCAGTAAAAAGAAGTATTTAGATATACAGGGTGTATGCTCACGATTTTAATAGGCGGTAGTGGAGCCAAAAACACATGGGTCAAAAGTAAATTGTTTCAAAATATGTTTTTTTTTTAAATTTTATTAAATCTGGCAACACCGCGCCCGCTTCGTCGCAGCGAGTCGAACGTCGAACGTTTTTTGCGAGATTTTACATATTTACACTTTTCTTAAAGAGATGTTTATTTACATACAAATAATAAAAAATATTTATTGCAATTTATTTTGATATTTAATTTGGAATTAAATTTAAGTAAAAAACAATAACTTATTGTTTGGTTTTTCTTTGTAATTAAATAATAATTGTACTTACCACAAAATTTAGCTGAATATCCATTTTAAGAACACATAATTTAAGGTTTTAAAACAGCACTTTTTTAATTTGCTTAAAGAATAATGTTTCTCGGTTGCACACATCCTGTTTTCAGAACTCTTTGGTACACCTGCACTACGGTTGTCGTAAATTTATAACATACGGCATAATTCTCGTCGAAAGTTGCCTTCTCTGCGATTTTGACCAAATTTGGTATACAGGTTTTTGGAGTCGCTGATTACGAATTCTGAAAAAATTTTTTTCGGCAAAGGGGTCTTTTTTAGGTATTCAACATCAAAGCTTGAAAATCAAACTAACCTCATTTTCACTATATTCCCCTTCTTTTACACAATTCTTGATTTTACCTAAAGTGGCTACAGTATTTTATAAACACCATTTAAACCTTTATTTTTATTTATTTTATACCTTTTTTCCATTAAATTGCGAATTTTCAAGTGCAAACAGGCCGAAAAAAGTATACGATTGGCAATAAGGGAAGTAGAGGTTTGCAATTAAAGGAAAAAGTGTAAAAAATAAAAAAAAAAAATAAAAGGGTGTGAAATATATTTTTAAGTAAAATAAATTTCAGAATTTAATAGAGTGATTTTCAATTTGTAGATATCTCGAAAACAAAACGTTGCCGAAAAATATTTTTTCAGATTCTTAATCAGCGCCCCAAAAAAACCCCGTATACCAAAAAAAAGATTTAAGTTTATACAGAACAGAAATTGCATACTTTTTGAGGTTAGGTAAATTTAATTGGGCCTAAATTAGGCCCTTAATAAAAACAATAACACTGAGAAATTTGAAGAAACTCGGCCACAAAGATAAGTACAAAAACTTTAAAAAAAAAAGTTTAGCACCCTATATCTTAAAAACTATGCAATTTTACTGCATATTTATAAACATTTTTTAATATTTATTTAATGAGGAATCACACCCTGTATGACAAAGTTATTAATTTTGAATAGTAAGTCTTAAAACTTTATTAATTTTGGATAGAAAGTTTAGGCTGTTCCCTATGCTTTTCCCATTACTTATTTTTGTATATTTTTTATATTTAATGAAATTATTGAATAAGTCTAAATATTTTAACATTTATACGCTCTTGAAATCTCCTTTAATATATTTTATTAATTTATAAAAAAAAATAGTTATTTTAGATTTAACTTTAGAGGTATTATAGTGATATGTAAGTATAATTCTTTAACTTTATTGGTGTAAATAAAAGACAAAAGTATATGTTTGGACTTTTTTTTATTTATACAAAACATATACTTATAGTACGTTCCACAATAATTCGTTGATTTCTCGTTTTACCTGCTACTGTTAGTCGTAAAACTCAATATACTTTGGGTACCCGCATGTAGGTCCGGACCACTGACCCCAATATGGACCGGTAAAGGGTATCAGATGCGCGGTTTAAAAGTGAGATTTTATGGGCGAAAAAATGTGTCCGTGCGCCGTGGCTCTAGTCATCTCTTAGGGTCCTAAATCATGCGCAGAACGGACTAGCAGATCGATTTTATTTACAAATTCGTCGCCGGCCAGTTCCGTACTTCGTCAATTGATGACTTAAACAAAATATATATTACACTGGTTAAAAAAAACCATGGTTACTAGTTTTTTGAACCAGTGAAACACATTGGTTTGTTTAGATGTTGTTCTTAATCAAAAATAAACATATTAACCATTGTCAGCTCCTTAAATTCCTCTAGTTCTTCTGAATGTTACAGCTATGGAAAGCCACAAATTTTTGTACTGGTTCACAACTGATGAGTTGTAGTTAATAATAATAAAAAATGGCGAATACGACTGAACATGACTCTTGTGGCTTATCTAAGAATTAACTTTTTCCTTCATCTATGTAACACAATCATAATTGAAAAAAAATCACTATAATTAATTATTTCGGATTAAAAAAATCTGAACAAAAACTGTATTGCATTAATCTAAAAAGTCAGTAAGTATGATTACAACATAAAACATATTCCCTTGGAGCATATACCTACTAGAGGCACTCTTGCCGCTTGGAAAACGATCATTTGTGCAAGAAAGAAAAAATAGCGGTATAACCTTTTTCTCCCTCCAACGTGATCATTGGTCGGTGAAAAGAATATATATACCCCGCTCTGCGTGCTGATTTGTCGGTCTCTCCGCGTCGATCTATCGGCACTATGGTTGGAGCCACGGAGAAAGGTTTATCCTATGATTCTTTTTTCTCTTTCGCACTGCCAAACGGCAAGGCTGCCTCTAGTAAATAAATACTCGTTTTGTATAAATACATTTAAGATGTTTAGAATATCCTTTTATCGCTATTGAAAACATAAGTGTAAGCAGGAAAAGAGTTAACGTTATTTGTATAAACATTTTTTTACCCTTTTGTTTATAAGTCTGTTCCAATCTCGCAAAAAACCGTTTATTGCATCCCTTTACTGATCCCCAAGCAAAGCAAAACCCTTTAAATATATAGAAAGCGTTCAAACTCCGTCGTTTTTGAACTGACATAAAACTTGTAAAGTCGACAGTCACGCGTTTAATAAATTCTAACAGTTTCCAAACCATTTTAAGGCGGTACAAAAACTGGGTCTTGAAATTAACCCTATCTTTTATTAGCCCCTATTTTTTCTATTTATATTTTGCAATATTAATTTTGTTAACTCATGGTTTATATTACTACCTAACATAATTTATATATGTATAGAAACGCAAAATAAAAGAATTTAGTATCTAAATATATAAAAAATATATTATATAAATATAAATTAATTAATGACATACAAATTTCTAAGTCTGGAACTGGTCCTGCTTTTTAAATACGCATGCTTAATGACCCTATCGTTTGTTTAGTGCGCGAGGTCGTAAACTTGCCATAAATGCGATTAGTCATTATATATCTAAAGTTAGGTTATCTATGGTCCGGACTTAAAATTATTTTTATTTATTATTGTACCTACTTTTTGGTATATTATGTAGGTTATAGGCAAATTGCAGGTGTTGAATATGAAGCAGAGTATTTTCTTCTTGGTTCATCAGTCGTTTGAAGTTTGTCGAGATATTTTCGTGTTTTATTGAGCATCCAAAATAGCTAACCTAAACGATTAATATTAGTAGGTAATCAGGACCTGTTCAAAAGGTGCGTTGTCTACACAATAGATATTTGTCAGGCAACCTATTTATGGTTGGGTTTTCCACTGGGAGTTGTCATTTAAATTTTATTGCGGTCAAGAAATCAACGAATTATTGTGAAACGTACCATAAACAATTTTTTTACAAAATATACAAAGCCAGTAAAAATGGCGGAAATTTTTTACATTATAGAAAATGTTAAAAGAATGCGGCGAAGTTTTTTCGTTTTCTTGACGTTTTAACACCACCAAACACCAAAAATGTATTTTCAAAAAAATTGACACGTATTCACTTTTGACTAATGTCATAATTATTAGATGTCATTTGTGAGAATTTTGTTACGCCACTGCATTTAACAAAAAAAACAAGCACAAAATAAAAGGTCTACGAGTAATTAAAGTTTTGAAAATCACGTCTATTTCATAAAAAATGCGATTGTAACAATGATAATTTAAAATTATGTGACTTAAGTGTATTTAAATCTATTAAAATAAGACCTATATGGTCTTTATGCAAACGTCAAAATATAACAATACTTTTAACCTTCGAGCACATATCTTCTACTTTTCGCTTCGGTCCCCTTCTCGCCGATCAACGAGTACGCGGAGCAAGAGAGAAAGGTTGTAGACTTATCACGCTTTTTCTGTCTCGCACGGCAGACGAAAAGGCTGCCTCTAGTAGGTTTATGCTCGAAGAGCAAACTGAGCTATACGAGGGTCGTTCAGTAGGTTCTCAGCAAGATCTATCACATGGTGTCATTTTTATTATCGATTAAAACAAGATTCTTTGACACTATTAGATTCCAGAGACATGAAAACGGTCAAAACAGTGTGTTTTTGAAAGCAGACGGGGCCAAAAAAGGCGAAGGCAGTGAAAGAGGCTGGCAAGGTCATGGCCACAATAACTGGAGAATATGCGTCGGTTAAATTAAAAAAAAAACATCCTCATTCTTAGAAGAAAAAGATTCTCATCAAATTTTGGCGACATACCGCGTTGAACATTGTTAGGACAGTTAACATACCGGTTTATTTTCGCGAGAAGCGGTAACGTAGGGGAAGGTGTTCTGTCGTCAGTATCTACGTCATTACTTTGTACCCAGTATCTACCGCTATCGCCACTGGTCAGGAGGAGCGTTAATAATGGTTATGTCAAATTTAAATTTAAAATAATGGAGGATTCGCGGCTTTTCTATTGTTTTGGTTCTGTGATGTTTTTTTGCTATGGTTTAACAACTATTTGGATTGCAGATTTTTTGGTTTATTAGTTAATTCCCAAATGGATGAATTAATACAGTTATATTACAATCATAAAGGAAAAATTTACTTATTATAGTTGACTTGGAAACAGCTAATATCTTATTAAATGAAAAATTTGGTTTATATATTATCTTTTCGACTTATTTCTTAACTCTCCAAAGACCTTACATTTAAATTTAAACTTAAAAGTGTATTAAACCATTAGTAGTAAGTTGACATACGTAAACCGTTTCGTTTTTGCGAGGATAGGCTGGTTAAACACGGTTAGAATGGTGGGGGAAAGAACTGCTATCAACCAGTAGTTAAAAACGGTAAGTCGCGAAAATATCCATTCTGTTCCATCAAGACAATGCACGAGTACACACTTGTGCAGATTCAATAGTCAAAATCATGGATTTAATGTATAAATTATCTCAACATCCACCATGTTTACCGGATTTAGCTCCCAGTGACTTTTTTTATTTTCAAACTTTAAAAAATCTAACAATTTTCTAGGGACTTACTGAATGACTCTCGTATCATTTATGTTGACGGATTAACACCAAAAAATGAATTGTCAGGCGCTAAAACAACCTGATTCAATTTTGTATACCAGGTTGTGACAAATTAAGATAAATATAAGAAAAACGTTTTTATAATTTGTATCGAATTTATCTTTTCTTTTGTGACAACCTTATACATATAGGAATGTCAAGTATTAAATAAAAATATATTATTATTTACATTTATAAATATATAAAATACGTGTACGACATTACTAAAACATCACATTTTGAAATTATATCTATGTTTATGTATCAAACAGGCAACATCAATATGCTTAGTATTATGTAACTGCTTTACAAAATTAACTCAAGGTATAAAAACACTAAAATTTTGGACCCACTGGAAGAAAAGAAAATTTAAAGAATGCTGTAATAATTGTAAACAACCAACATGTATTTAGCAAGCTTAGTATAGACATTCCGAATATTTGGCAACCTTTCCTAAAATGTGAAAAAACAGTCAAGCTTCGGTGAACAACGGATAGTATACAAATCGTTGCTTTTAAGAATAGTTTGGAGTTATCACTTGATGGCGGTTGGAGATACAGCGCTAAAACCGAAACGTTGTGTATCAATTAACAAATAAAGACAATGGAAATCCAAGATTTTAGTGATAATGAAACCATAACATTGTTTAACACTTTCGAGAAAAACTCAAGGTATGTTTAAAGAAGTACTAAAAAACGTCAATTTTTAAGTCCTGAAGATTGTTAAGATAAAATACTCTGAAACGTACAGAAAAATAGTATATTTTTTTGTGAATATTTACCAAAAACCCAGGAAACATATGTTTATATCTAAAATACAGTAAGTAATTGATCGCAATTGTTATAAAATTTGGAATAATTAATTTTTCCAAGAATAATTGCTTTTTTATGACAGCCCAGCTGTTATATCAGTAAAATTAAAAAAGCAAACTTTCTTAAATCACTTAAACATATCACAAAATAATAATTACTATTTTTATCGCATACCGCAATTTTTGCGGTAATTTTACACCAAAACTTTTATCGTCGATACCGTTGTGAACACATAACACTTATCTATTATAGAATATTAAGTATTTTCAAAATACTTAGTTTATATCCTTACAAACTATACCGTTTCTCCCGTGCTAAAATGTCAAACAACACTTGACTATCGCTCTTTTCGTCATCACTGGTGAGGTCTCCTTTCAGGTCTTCGATTAAATTTTCTTCCAATTCGTATCTTCCGGAACCGTGTTCGTAAGGTCGGGCTGCAAACAAAAATATTAAAATAAAGGTAATGATGCCTTGTACAGTAACGGCCATTAAATCTTGGGAAATTCTTTTTCCTTTCGTAAAATAGGCTTATGTCACCTTCTACTGAATATGAATACCTGTTGAAAAACCTAATAAAGAAACAGGTGTCCGTTGTCAGTGTCTAAAAATATTTTTAAAAAAGCCAAACTTAACTTTGTATCAAAAAGTATTAATTATTCATTATATTGAGCAGAGAGGTTGGCTAGAAAGGGCTGTGGCTCAAGAGCTCAACATCCCAAAGAGTACCTACTATTCATTTTGTTAAAAAAAAATGGCAGGAAACACACTCCTTTGGGAGAAAAGCTGAAAGTGGTCGCCTCAAACTATCGAATTAAGAACAAGACAATAATTAAGTTAATGTTTTAAGAAACCAACCATTTAAATCTGTAGTTACAGCAAAAACGGAAAGCAATTTTCCAGCATCGGTTAAAACGGCACGGCCAAGAATAAGGCAAATTCCGAATTGCGCTGCCACGCGGCAGCCTTAAAACCATTTTTAACAAATGCAAATAAAGAACAACGCATTGGATTTGCTCTAAATGTTTGGAGGTGGCTGAGTGCACAAGGACTTGGTATAAGTTATTTTATTGAAGGAAGGTTCAATGCGGAGGTATATATAGATCTACTACAGAATATCATGCTTCCTTCTGTAATGGATCGATTTCCGGACAGAAATTTTATCTCTCAGCAAGATAAGTGTCCCGTTCATACGGCCCGGCAAGTCGATGAATGGATGGAAGAACAGCGTATCAGGGTTTTACCGTGGCCCGCACGTAGTCCGGATTTAAATGTTATGGAAAATGTTTGGGGCTTATTAGTTAAAAAATAAAAAGAGAAAATAAGTTTAGGCCGCAAAATATAAACGAACTTAAGGATAAAATTTTAGAGGCGTGGAATGAGTTACGAGGAATTCCGGACTACGCCCGGGCTTTGATCCACTCGATGCCTGGAAGGCTAAACTCTGTCTTAGAAAAAAACGGGGCCGCGATAAAATATTAAATTTGTTTGGAAGGATATTTAAGTTTGTTTGAATTTATTAAATTGTTAATTAATTAATTAATTTGTTTTTTATATAAATATTTTCTTTTACCTTTTGCTTTATTGATAGTAATTCAAAGTAAAACAAGGTAAAAAAGGAGCGATTAACAAAAATTGCCAGAAAAGTCAAAATTTGACAAATTTTTGCCCAGATTTAATGGCCTTTACTGTACGGTCTTTTCTAGATTGTGAAATATATGCGAAAACCTCCTCTTGAACCATTTACCTATACCAAACCTCATTTTGATACACCTAATACTCTAAAAGTTACGACTTGTCTAACAGATTCTTTGACACCCAGTATATACAGGGTGTTTCATTAATATTGCGAAAAAATTCAGGACCGGGTTTTCTTACTCAAAAAATTAAAAAAGAAACCCATAAGCATATGTTCAGAAATCCTTCGTTTCGTCGATACAGGGTGTTAAAGTTGTATTTGTATTTTTGTTTTTTCTAAATAATTTTTGAAGAATTTTTTGCAACTTTTTATTTATATTTATTATTTAATTCCTTAAAGAAACTTTGGGCTACAACATAAAAAAAACAATTTCGCCATTTAAAATCTAATGCATGGATGATTTTAAACCCAAATATCTCGAAAACGGTGACTCGTAGCGACTTCTACCAAGAGAGCTGTTTTTATGTAAGAATGATGAAGAATTTTTTGCTTAAAAATTTAATTTAAGCAAGCATAAAAAATTCATGACCCATCAAAAGTGTAAAAAACCGTGTAGGTAGCGCCTCCTTCAAGTGGAAGCCCTACTTACATTAAATTAAAATTTCGTATGTCAGAAAACCAATTTTTATTCAATTATCGGCATAATTTCAAAAATTATTTAGAGAAAAATTAAACTTTCACACCCTGCATCTACAATTTTTTTTTGTATTTAATATTATATATATATATATATATATATATATATATATATATATATATATATATATATATATATATATATATATATATATATATATATATATATATATATATATATTATATATATATATATATTATATATTTATAAAAATAAAATATTATTGACTGCCAGCTTATTTATTTTAAAAATATAAAGAATTATTAGCATTTACTATAGCAAAAAATTCTACACACGGAAAATCGTTACTGTTACCAAAAATGACGCCAGTTAGACATCTCTTTTTACTGTATACTCCACAACTAACAACCGCTGCTTTCAGCTACAGACCTCTGATTATCTGCATCTAAGCCCCAGTGAATCCTACTCTATTTAAAAAAAAATGAAACTCACCATTTTTTCCAGTTTGCCTTGTCTGCGGTGCAGACTTGATCTTATGGATCACATGACCTGAGATGCCACAGAGGCATATAAAGAGACCCGCCATGTTAATTGGTGACATCATGTCACCATTCATTTCCACTGCTATGACTAGAATAAATACTTCCTGAAAAGTACAATTAAAAATATGATTTTTTTTTTATATTTGGCCTTCTGTAGTCTACAGAATGGATGAGTTACCTTAAATATTCCTGCAATGGCAAGAGTCAAACTAGAGGTATAGGTAACTAAAGTAACTTCACTAAATTCCATAAAAAATGCTATAAATGCGCCTAATAATACTTTCAGTGACAACATCACAAACTTGTGCAGTTCCATGAAACCGAACACCTGACAGCTTCGAACGACGTCAAAACCTGAAAAGAAAAATGGCGATTCAGAACATAACCTAAAAATAGCTATTTAACAAAGAAGGGTATTAATACAGTCATTCAGGGGTATAAGAGTCCCCAATCTGATATGGTAGTCATATCAAAAAGTGCTGTACATTGCATACTGACTGAAAATTTGAACATGAAAAAGCTGTGTGCACCATGGGTCCCGCGTTTGCTCACAACTGAACAAAAACAGCATTTTGAGGATGTTTTAATAGAGTTTTTGGCGATGTTTCGCTGCCATAAGGCCGAGTTTTTGCGTCGATTCATAACTATGGATGAAACATGGGTCCACTTTTCCAAACCTGAGACGAAAGAACAGTCAAAACAATGGACTGAAAGGGAAGAATCGGAGAATTATACCTACCTTCATTCCACATGGCAAAAGGCAGAACTGAAGCAATCATCCAAGGCTGCATGTGGTAAATCATGTCAACAGGATTATTCATTCCCATTTTGGATTTTTGCAGTAACAATTGGACGCATGTCCATCGCAAGCCACTGCATATTGACGCTATTAACAACAGTATGAAACCGATAATGTTGAACTGCGTCGAATGGTAGGTAAAAAGTATAAGACCAGTGGTTATCATCAGAACTATACCACATAAGCTCCATGACTAAAAAATATTAACCTTTTATGTTATTTGTCAGTAAAACTCCATCTTTACTTACCTTTTTCTCTAATTTAAACAAAATGGAAAAAAATAATATAAAAACTATTGTGGTTGATTTGGTCATGGTATATCTGAAACAAAGATTGCATTATTTAAACAAATATTTAACAATAACAAAAAAGATACAGTTGGTATTTTTACTGGTTAGATGACTAAAACATGAATAATTTTTCGACACAAGAATTTAGCAGTAGGAATTTATCTATCTACAAGTATTCCTTTCTACTTACAAAGACACTGTGATCAATTCCAGTCCCCAATTCGAAAACCCTATGTCTATCCCACTAAACAATCCTGTTGGAGCTACAGCCAAAATGTAGTCCTTCCATCCTATCACGATTTGCTGCCTATTTTGTTTCTTTTTTAAACACAGTCGAACCAAGGCAGCTAGAATGAATTTTACTACCATATGGACCAAGACTGTAGGAGAGGAAAAGGAAACCTCTGTGAAAAGAAAATATATATGAAGTACTTCTACCTCATGATTATATTACTTAATATAGAGCGTGTGTAAGGGTGAATTTGGGTGATTTTTGTGGCTATATAAATCTAAAAAAAACATGCATCTTATAAAAAATGTATAGGCTTATCAGGCAATGACATTTATATCTTACATTATTTAAAAATAAATACAAAAATACTTTCTAAATACCTGCAAAAGCCATCTCTGATAGAATGTTAACCCAACAGATGGAATATAATATGTTCCTATAAGAGCACCAGTGAAGACAGCCGACCAAAGGCATGACGGGGTACAAAACTTGCGCTTCATTGGCTCAAAATCTACCGTTTCAGACTCATTTAAAATATCCTCTGCCTTATCTATAGCAGTGTATCTTACATTTCTATTATTTCCGAACATATTGCGATAAAAAACGGTCCTAGCGCCCACACCATTTCAAAATTGTTTTTAATGTGAATTGCTCCTTAATTAACATGCCTTACATCTGGTTTCTTAGGACTGCCATTTGGGAGAATAATCACATTTCTTATCATCAAATTTTACAGCTTTATTAAAAGATACAGGTGAATCGACGTGTTAAAATTGATGTAAACAAATAAAGATAATTGTCAAAGTCAAACGTCAATGACCCAGCTGAGATCTCAGTGGAGCTAGCTCCTAGAAAGTGTATGCTCGAAGAAATTATCCCTGGAATGTGCTGGTGAATAGGAACCTGAAGGAAGCTCAAGCAGGCAACTATGGAGGTTAGAGAGATAAGGAGCACCCTCTCTTATGGCTGTTTGGCACAAAAAGTGGCCCCAGAATAGCGTTAAATAGAAAGTGCTGGTGTAGCGAAGTGAACCAACGAGGTTATTGAGAACACCAGTGCATCTTAATTAAGTGCAATTTAGGACCATTTTTGTACACAGAGATGGTGATCCTTACCTTTACAATCCATACAGCACATCACGACCAGTAACTAACCAGAATTAACCCTTTTTTGTTCCGTGACTCAACAAAAAAACGCTTTACGACTAGCTAGGACGTACGGCATATTTCCTGCAAGTTCCGACTTACGTTTTAAAGTTTATGATTATTTTTGATTCATAGAGGTGTGTGTGCTGTCTATGCATTAAAAAACGTTAATAAAAATGGATAATTTAAATAACGTTCTTCAGTCTATACGGGAAGACGATTTCGTTGAATATTATTTGTTCCCTCAAATTAATTCGAACGACGAAAAGGAGCAGGAAGGAGTGTTAAAGGCTGTTTTAGCTAAGGCCACCAAGGTGGTCGACAAATACGCTAAAGGCTATTTATGGCACAAAGACGAGTTTAAATTGGCCCCTAGGACAAGTTTAAGCAATTTTCTAACTCATATTGATGGCAAAGAAGGTATTAAATTTCATGACATGCTGTATAACTGATTTTATTATATTATAACACTTCTTGCAGGAATGATTACCAAAGCATACCTAAACTATTTTTCTTTTATTACAGAAAACCTTCCTCCTCATCTTTACGGGGTCTCACATTACGGTGACAACATCGAAGATGAGTGGTTTATAGTGTTTATTTTGTTTGAAATCACTAAGGAAATTCCTGGGATTGTTGCAAAAGTGTATGATTCGGATGGAGAGTTTTTACTTATCGAAGCAGCTGATTTTCTACCTCATTGGGCTAATCCCGAGACATGTGAAAACAGGGTAAGTCTACGATTTTTGTTTTTAAAGATATCAAAACTAGTGCTTATGCATGTCACTGTTAAACCACCATAATGTGGACCAAATTTTTAGTTTGAGGTCTAAATTTATTTCTCTTAAAAGACTTACTAAAGTATTAATATCGTCAAATATTTAAAATGTACAAAGTACTCAAAATCTACAAACTACAGACAAAAAAATGATAATGCTTATTTTTGATTATACATTCGAAAGTTTATCAGTTTTGAAACACTTTGAGCAAAAAAAAATTGCAGTTGCTTCCTGTCTTTTAATAAACAAAATAAATTATTTGCACTCACATTATCACAAAATAAAATAATTTCTTTATTTTCATATAAAGATAAAATACCGTTTTTTGACTTGTCTCTGCTTAAATAAGTTGGCGCAGTACTACCCTAGGAACCACCGCTTTTCAACCCTCAATACGCCTGAGGGCTGAAAAAAATTCAAATTGAATCGATCCAATAATCATAACAAAAACATCTGGAAAAAAATTGAACCGGTACTACCCTTGAAACCGCCTCTTTTCAACCCTTAAATACGTCCGAGGGCCAAAAATAAATTCAAAATAAATCAATCCAACCCTTTCAGAAAGCAATTTTTGAGAAAGATCACATAAAAATATTGGTATCTCTTTAAACAAAACAAAAAATCATTTCAACAAATGTCACTGACCTCTGTAGACATCCTTATTGATTTTCCAGCTAATATATCAAGTGTTGTTTTGCATGTTTTTTATCCATTAATTCTATTATATGTATATTCTGCTTTCCTTTATATTCCAAGCTTTTTTAGAGGGGAGTGACCTTATATAATTTAATTAAAAAAAGACATTTACATATTGACTTAAAAACAATATTTACATTTTGTCCTAAATCAAAGCATTTTTTTCAGGTTTACATTTATGAAGGGAACATTCATCTTTTACCACCTGAAGACACTGAATCTCCAGAAATAAAAGTCGCGGATGCCTTACAGCTTGTTTGGTCCCAACCAAACGCATCCCTAGCAAACCAAGACATTCAAAATTCACTTAGAAATAAACTCAGCGTATATCCCGAAAATATCAAAAATAACTTTCATCATGCCACAGTGTATGTTCCAACCGCAGTAGCAGCTTTATTAAAACAAAAACCTTCTCTAGTTAGTGCTGCTGTACAGTCATTTTGTAACCGGGACCCTGTAGATATGAAAGCATGTCGCGCCATGAAGTTCTTCCCTCCTGAACAAAGAGTTAAAACTCGAGTAAAATTCACCAGGTGCCTCTATGCGATGCTTTTACATAGTAAAGTTCGTTCCCGACAGAAAAATCGGTTGGAATTTACCTCCAACGACAAGCAAAGACTACAAACAACACATTTTGGGAGTCAAAGTGGCTTGCGGTTTCGAAATATTGGTGGCTCAAGCAAAGCCTAGCCAGGATATCGAAGGGGACAAAGGCTGGGCACAGTACTTGAGAAGCCTGAAAGAAAAAGGATACTTTCAAGGACTATTAGAAGGGTCTAGGGACTACAAAAACCTCTTAAATAAAGCCAAAGAGTACTATATAGAGCACAGGGACTCGATGCGTTACAGCCCTGCTATAGGACAAGAAATTTTAGAACTTTTGCAAAATACAGAGGTCGACTATGAAAAACTCCAGAAAGAAGGTCAGAACCTCGCTGGAGACGACGATGATTCGTGGCTAGAGATCACCTCTGAAGAACTGGATAAAATGCTTCAAGAAAGATACGGCCAAAAGAAGATTTTTAAAGTGGATGAGTCCACTGACGCTGGGAGTTTCGCGCAGAAAGTAAATAGTTTTTTAGACCACATTTCCGATGCCCAAGGGGCTGAATTTCCTTCTGAAGAGAGTAAGAACGGAGAGGAGGCACCTGTAAGGCCTCCCAGGAGCAAGAAAGGCGTATCTTTCTCCCAAGACACTCGAACCAACGACAATCGCACTGAAAACCAAAATAAAATCAATTTCGATCCAAACTCCTTTGCCAGCGCCATTCAGAATATACTTAACTTTGTTATACCAGAAGACAAGTCATGGGACTTGGAATCGGACTCTGATATGAGCGAATACGAGAACGATAACTTCGTAAAGGAAACGGAACTGAACGGCGAAGGAAACGGTAGTAAAAAGAACAAAATGCAGACTTACATGGACCAGATGGATAAAGAATTGTCGGCGACAACCATAGGACAGAGCTTTGAAAAGAAGAACGCTAAAAAAGACGGTGACAATGCGTTTGAGGACATAGAAACTTTCAAACCGGTAGATATAGACGTGAACGCGTTGAAAAATATTTTAGAAAGTTACAGGTCTCAGTTAGGGGAAGCTGGGCCTTCTAGTAACATGCTGGGGCCTATGGGGATGCATTTAGATCCGAAACAGTAAGGTGGAGAGGTGTGTAACAAAATGGTTATCTAGATTTAGGTCGAGCGGAAAAAAGACACTTTAAAATATTATTTAGAGCTTATATATCGAAAAATCGTTTCTACAGAGTTAGTTATTTGATAGTATTTTTATATATAGAAGTACGATAGTGCGATCGTCAAGTTCTCGTAAGCCGGGTTCTATTTACACTCGTTTAGAGGCATAGTTGATACTCTAGTAGAACAACTTTTTAAATTTTTAATTTTTTTCTCAGGGTATGTTTGGAGGTCTACAATGACCAAAGACAATTGTAGTTTTCACTGTAGACTCACAAACAATGCTAAATTTTTGGTAATAGGTTTGGACTGCTGCTTACTAAGCTGGGCGTCCATCGAGAGAAAATGCGTCACACGCTGCTATATAAACGAACACTGTTGCCAAAGCTATAACAATGGTAACATTAATTAGGAATTATTTATGTGGGAAATAGTGAAAACTATAAATGTTTTGGCAGTGACATACAACTTTTCTCAGTCCCTAAAATCACCCATAGTGTTTCCATAAAATACTGTATTTATCCAAAAGCTAATGGTTGTGTTTGTTTACGTTATTAAATCACACTTTTTAAAGATTTTTCACTTACCATTTTTTGATAGTAACTTTTGACCCAAAAAAAATAAATAAATAAGGTTACTTAAAAGCCAAGAATAGAGATGTAACATAAAATCAAGTTAATTCTTATTGGAAACCATAAAGAAGTGGAGAAATCGAGAACTTGGCGTTTTTTCACATATATGTTTTAGTTAGTTTAACTAAATAAGCGCGATTAGTAAGTTATAGTAAAGTGTAGTTGCGTCATACATGAGTCCATGTTACCTACAAGAAATCTACTTTTAATCCTATCTTTTTCTTAAGTTTACCAGATCTCTTTTTGATACTAACTATAAGCCGTATAGATTGTCTTTATATCCAAAATACTTCCATGCAATAGACTGATAAATAATAATACTTATAAAAGGTTTAATAGTCCAGTAACTGAAGACCTAAAAGTACCCAAAGCTGTAAATAAATCTGTACAGTTTTCATTTGAGCGAGAAAAAGTTTATCACGATTCCGACGTGGGAACCCGCTGAAAATGGCCCCCAAAGTCCCAAAAATTAGTTTACCGCGAATATCTGCCAAAATACGCGAATTAAAGAATTTTTGTTCTGACAAAAAATGAAGATCGTCTCGAAATCCACAGAAATGGTCCTTACCATTTTTTTCGTAACACCAATATTTTTCTCAAAAACGGCCGTCGAAAAATCCATAACATACAGATTTTCAAAACTCCGGGAAATGGCTAAAAAATGCAGATGGGCAAAACAATTTTTTTATCAAAACGCAATAAAGATGGTGAAGGAAATTTTCTGGGATCATTGAACACTTGCTAAGGTCCCATTATAAACAACAAATGTTATTAACAAACCATGTTTTCAAAAAATATCAATAAATTTATCTCTCTTAAAATATTGTAAAAACAAACTTTGACCGCTTTTTTTAATATTCTAGAAAAATCAGAATGGACCCAAACTCATATGCAATGATAGCTACGGGTTTTCCCATTCCGATGAACTTTGAATAATTAAAAAATGTACATTATTGCCCAAGTAATGGAACAATTCGTCCGCTCGCTTATAAGTGAATCCATGAAGACGGCGGCTTTCTAGCGGTAGAGCGGCAATGAGGGGACTTTTGGTTCCCGTTATCTCGAAAACTATCGATTTTTCGAAAAAAAAAATGACCATTTTTGTAGATTACAAGGCGATCTTCATTTTTTGTTCAAACAAAAATTCTTAAATTCGCATATTTTGGCAGATATTAGCGGAAAACCCATTTTTCGGGCCTCGAGGGGCCATTTTCAGCCCTTTCCCACCTGTTAATGTTGATAAACTTTTTTCGCTCGAAAGCATCCCCGAAAACCTAAGAATTGCGCCACAAAGGAAAACTGTACAGATTTATTTACAGCTTTGTCCCTTCATTTACTGGACTAGATAGGAATATTTTTTTGTCATTTAGGTTTCTGTTTTATGCTGTTACTTAAGCCTGATATTTTAAAATGCTTATTGCATCATGTTCAGGTCAGTTTGTGTAAGTAAATAATAATAAAAGCTTTCTGAAGTATTTTTAACCGAGTGTATACAGGGTGTTAAGAAACTAGATTTAACGATTGTGTTGGCTACTATGTTTTTTTTAAATAACGTCCTTTTGAAAAAATGCAATAAAAATTAATTGTATCTAGTCTGTATGTTTATTATGATTTTTTACCGTACTACTGTATTTAATATTAGTTAAAATAAATTAGTTTGTATATTTGTTGTCTTTTATTTTAAGTAGCGATATATCAAAAATAATATAAATTTTCACACATCGTTGAACTATTTTCTCGAATTTTAGGAAAACATTTTTATTCGCTTAATAATATACATACGTTATTATTCTGGTTTTTACTACACGACAAGTGCTGTAAACAAGGAGAATATTTCGATGAGATACATATATTATGACGTAAAGAAAAATAAAGACGATTCTAGTTTTATAGATTATCAATACTGCTTTCCATATAGTATGTTTGAAATAAATATGAAAGATACAGAAATCTGTTTTTTACTTGTTAGTTTGTTCATCCAACGCTAGATGACGTTGACGAATAATAAGATAAGTATTTCAGCTACCCTTCGAAAGAGGGCGCTAACAGTAATTTTATACCTAAACTAAACGATCTCGTGAATGTGGACAAATATAAATCCTAAAATATGTTAACTTGTGCTATTTGTATTTATTTGGTAAGTAAATATAAAAAAAAAAAAATAAATAACAATTACTTTCTAAAGTCATAAATGTATACAGGGAGTCTGTAAATTCTTGGATACAGTTATATAATAACTTTTACTTTAGCTCTGTAAGAAAGTGTGTTGTGCAGGTTCTTTTTAAACTTGATTTTGCTTTCATAGTTCCTCTAAGTGTATATAAAGTTTAAAAGTGGTTTAAAGTCTATCACTTTTACAGGGGGTCCACAAAAAATTGGGTACTCTAATATTATAACTTCCTCAAAAATTTAGTAAGAATTCAGATTTGATTTCGGTTTAAATGAATATCTGTGTTAAACCTGCCTTTAAGGCTCCTCTAAGTTTATGCCAAATTTGAAATTAACCATTTGTACAGGGTGTCCAAAAACTATCTGGTTAGCCTAATATTCTAACTTTCTTCATAACTCAGTAATAATTTAGGTGATTTGATTTCGGTTTTAGCTAAAACCTGCGTTAAAGGCTCCTCTATGTTTATGCCAAGTTTGAAGTCAAACACTTTACAGGGTGTCCAAAAAATACCTGGGTATACTAATATCATAACTTCCTCCATAACTAGTAAAATTCAGGTGATTTGATTTCGGTTTTACTGAAACCTGCGTTAAAGCTCTTCTAAGTTTATGCCAATTTGAAATCAAACCACTTGTACAGGGTGTCCAAAAATACCTGGTATACCTAATGTCATACCTTCCTCCATAATTCAGTAAAGATTTAGGTGATTTGATTTCGGTTTTAACTGAAACCTGCATTAAAGACACCTCTAAGTTTACGCCAAGTTTGAAGTCAACCACTTGTACAGGGTGTCCAAAAAAACACCTGGGTATCCTAATATCATTACTTCCTTCATAACTCAGTAAGAATTCAGGTGATTTAATTTCGGTTTTAGCTTAAACCTGCGTTAAAGAATCCTCTAGGTTTATGCCAAGTTTAAAGTCAAACACTTGTACAGGGTGTCCAAAAAATACTCAGGTATACAAATATCATAACTTTCTCCATAACTAAGTTAGAATTCAGGTGATTTGATTTTGGCTTTAACTGAAACCTGCGTTAAAGACTCCTCTAGGTTTATGACAAGTTTGAAGTCAAACACTTAGTACAGGGTGTCCAAAAATACCTGGGTAGCCTAATATCATAACTTCCTCCATAACTCAGTAAGAATTCAGGTGATTTGATTTTGGTTTTAACTGAAACCTGCGTTAAAGGCTCCTTTAAGTTTATGCCAAGTTTGAAGTCAAACACTTATACAGGGTGTCCAAAAAATACCTGGGTACCCTAATATCATAACTTCCTCCATAACTCAGTAAGAATTCAGGTGATTTGATTTTGGTTTTAGCTGAAACCTGCGTTAAAGGCTCCTCTAAGTTTATGCCAAGTTTGAAATCAAACACTCGTACAGGGTGTCCAAAATACCTTAGGTATACTAATATCATAACTTCCTCCATAACTAAGTTAGAATTCAGGTGATTTGATTTTGGCTTTAACTGAAACCTGCGTTAAAGACTCCTCTAGGTTTATGACAAGTTTAAAGTGAAACACTTGTACAGGGTGTCCAAAAAATACTCAGGTATACAAATATCATAACTTCCTCCATAACTCAATTAAGAATTCAGGTGATTTGATTTTGGTTTTACTGAAACCTGCGTTAAAGGCTCCTCTAGGTTTATGCAAGTTTGAAATCAAACACTTATACAGGGTGTCCAAAAAATACCTGGGTATACTAATATCATAACTTCCTCCATAACTCAGTAAGAATTCAGGTGATTTGATTTTGGTTTTAGCTGAAACCTGCGTTAAAGGCTCCTCTAAGTTTATGCCAAGTTTGAAATCAAACACTTATACAGGGTGTCCAAAAAATACCTGGGTATACTAATATCATAACTTCCTCCATAACTCAGTAAGAATTCAGGTGATTTGATTTTGGTTTTAGCTGAAACCTGCGTTAAAGGCTCCTCTAAGTTTATGCCAAGTTTGAAATCAAACACTTATACAGGGTGTCCAAAAAATACCTGGGTACCCTAATATCATAACTTCCTCCATAACTCAGTAAGAATTCAGGTGATTTGATTTTGGTTTTAGCTGAAACCTGCGTTAAAGGCTCCTCTAAGTTTATGCCAAGTTTGAAATCAAACACTTATACAGGGTGTCCAAAAATACCTGGGTACCCTAATATCATAACTTCCTCCATAACTCAGTAAGAATTCAGGTGATTTGATTTTGGTTTTAGCTGAAACCTGCGTTAAAGGCTCCTCTAAGTTTATGCCAAGTTTGAAATCAAACACTTATACAGGGTGTCCAAAAATACCTGGGTACCTAATATCATAACTTCCTCCATAACTCAGTAAGAATTCAGGTGATTTGATTTTGGTTTTAGCTGAAACCTGCGTTAAAGGCTCCTCTAAGTTTATGCCAAGTTTGAAATCAAACACTTATACAGGGTGTCCAAAAATACCTGGGTACCCTAATATCATAACTTCCTCCATAACTCAGTAAGAATTCAGGTGAATTTGATTTTTTGGTTTTCAGCTTTGAAACCAGCTTAAAGGCTCCTCTAAGTTTATGCATAAGTTTGAAATCAAAACTTATAGAGGTTTGTCCAAAAATACCTGGGTACCTAATATCATAACTTCCTCCATAACTCAAAATTAATTCAGGTGATTTGAATTTGGTTTACTCGAAACCTGCGTTAAAGGTTCCTCTAGTGTTATGCCATAGTTTTACTAAAACCTCCGCTGATAATCATATTTATACAGGGATTCCAAAAAATACCTGGGTACCCTAATATCATAACTTCCTCCATAACTCAGTAAGAATTCAGGTGATTTGATTTTGGTTTTAGCTGAAACCTGCGTTAAAGGCTCCTCTAAGTTTATGCCAAGTTTGAAATCAAACACTTATACAGGGTGTCCAAAAATACCTGGGTATACTAATATCATAACTTCCTCCATAACTCAATAATAATTCAGGTGATTTGATTTAGTTATTTACTAAAACCTCCGCTAAAGGCTCCTCTAAGTTTACGCCAAATTTAAAGTCAACCACTTGTACAGGGTGTCCAAAAAATATCTGGTTAGCCTTATATCCTAACTTCCTTCATAACTCAGCATTAATTCAGGTACTGTACTCTTACGTCTTTAAGTTGATCACTTGATTGTAGGAACGGCTAAAATTAAAGACAGTATTATATTTAATAATTATTTCACTTTATTAGACATATATTGTTCACATAGGCTTAAACCATTTCGGAAATTCATCCTTATTGCTAACTATTTTCCTTTCCGAACTACTAGATGGATCACTACTTGTGCTGGCACCATAATTTACCGGTACAGAGTTGTTTTCAGTCACGTCCATGTAAGAATCGTCTTCAGGGTCCTCATTAACATTCCTTGTGTTTTCTTGCCTGCAAACAAGTGGTCAAAATTTATAGAAAGAAATATTCAGGTAGATTAATAACATTTACCTTATTCTGGCTGCAGCTAAGCTAGCAACACTATTTGTAGTAAACATATTCTGAAATTCCTTCTTTAAAAAGTTTTCTTTTCTCTCTACGTTAGTTCCAAAATACAATAAGGCTCCAGGAACACAATTCACTTCAATTAGTCGGCTCTCTTTTTCAGAATTAATTTTGGAGGTGTTGCATCTATAAAAAATAATTCTATATTTAATAAACCCAACTAAATACCTTTTAAAAAGAATGCAAACTAATGAAATAATTTAAACTCACAAATATAAAAATCTAACTTTTCATCTTCCAAATAAGTCCTTATAAAATCTAAGACATCCTGTATAGTTTCCGTAGGTTTAAATGTACCCTGTATGACAGTCCTATCTGGAAATTGTACGCGTATTATGGCTTTCTTATATCTAAAATGTGATAATAAATTTCAGTCTTCAAATGCACTCAATGTTCCTATCAAACAATAAAAAACGTCTTAACTTCAGTTAAATATTGCCATAATTTAAAAACCATTAAATTGAATCATTAATTATTAAATTTTACCTATTTAAATGCCTAAGTTGTTTCTTTGTTTCTTCTAGACTCCTCAACTGCGACGTTTTTAACATTTGATTTTCCAGTTCATGCCTCTTTCTTTTGACGTCTCTTAAGATTTTTTGGCGTCATCTATCGTCAGTTCGAAAAAATTATCTGGTAGATCTTCGCTAGGAACCGAATGTGCTGATTCTAGAGAGAAAATCATACCATTTCGGTCGCCACACTAAAAGTAATGAATACCACATAAAATTTTATTCTGGTTACTAATTTCAATGCCAAAATCTAGATTATCAGATACATTTTAACTTATATATGTTAATATTTTGATAAAGTTGTTATTTTTCCCTTAAGGCAGTTCACTCGTAAAACGGCTTTTCCTAAGAATTAAATAAAATTGAAATATAGGGTTAATAAAAGTGTCTTTGATCTAATTAAAAAAAAATATTTTTTTATCATCTGTGAAACAAGATATTAACAATTACATTGTGAGTAATTAACATGTCGATATTTGTCATGTATGAAAGCCATACATTCATTTCGGAATATCTGGAAAATGGTACCTACAATAGTTTTTAAAAACTAATGCAATATAAATCGAAGTATTAGAAAATTAAAAAAACCTGAATTTTTTGACTGTTTTGTTAAAAATATATGGATTTTTGAAAGTTTACTAGGTCTGTTTGTTATTAGGAAATAGTGTCACACTATTTTATTCTTTTTTTACGTAATCGCCCTTATGGAAGGTGTATTTTAGGACTAGGTGAGTTCAAAAAGTGTAAAATATAACTGAATAACGAACAGACCTCATGTGTCCTCAGTCTCCTACAAAAATAAAATTTTCAAGCATTGAGCACCTCTAACTTTTGGTAAAGCATATACCATCTTATTTGGAACAGTATAGTTTGTCTCAAAGTAAACCGTGTTAGCTTTTGCCTTCATTAATGGATTATACCTGCTGACAACAATAAAAATGCGGGTCAGTAGGTATTGATGGACAGAACATTAGGGATGGACTCTAATAATATAAAGATTTATAATTTATTCTTTATTTAGGTAGGTATAATCTTAAAATTACATTAAGAAATTAAATATATGCAAAGTTTTAGTAAATTTATAACTATATTATCTACACATAATTACTTTTTTAATCTAAATATCTAAATCTAATTCTGTTTCACTATCAGAGTCATCATTAAGATTAATTACAAAAGGATTCATGTTGTTTTGTATAGAAATGTAAGAGTCCACAATTTTTATAATGTGCTGTACTGAATTTTTTCCAGCTCTTAACTGGTATTTAGTAATTACATTTTTTATCAAATTTATAACACCGGGACTTAAAGTAGGTGTAACATTTTCTGCTCTGATTTTTGATTTTACTTGGTTCCACAAATGCTCTATGGGGTTAAACATACAGTGATATGGAGGATGATGTAAGACAGTATGCCCAGCCTGTTCAACCAAATTATCTCATACATATTGTTTTTTAATTGCATATAAATTTGAGACTTCCAAAAGTTGTGCTTTTTTGTAACTAAATTCAAAATAAATATCATTTTCTAACAAATATTCCTGGATTTCAGTTTTTGAACTTGATGAAGCTGGTGCTTTGTCTAGCAGACGGCTGTGGTAGCTTGCGTTATCCATGACAATAACACTATTGTTTGGAATATTTTTTAAAAGATAATTTTAAAACCAGTTTTTAAAAAGTTCTGCACTTGTATCCTCATAATAAGCCAAGCTAGAATCCTTAATATTCTTTGCAGACAACAGCAAGCTGTTTGGGACAAATCCGTCTTCTGAACCAGCGTGTATTATGGTAATGCTTTTCCTTTATTTAAAGGTGCTTTCGTCTGACAGTTTTGACTGGAATCAACCCATCCTTTGGATACTGTGTCGTGTGTATTGAACCATGTTTCATTAAGGTAAATTATGGATCTGTTTTCCAACCTATATCTTTTAATTTCTTGGAGGTAATTAAATCTCCAAGTGGGTAATCTGGGCGATTCCATTACTACTGGTCTTTTGTCTATTTTGCGGTATTTAAATCACATTTTACAAAAATCTATGGAGGACGGCTAATATTTAAATTGGTTTCGCTTCGCTAGCTTCTTTTCAGTTTATTCAAGGTAGGAATAACTCCGCTTTCATAAAGACAATATATTTTCCTTCTTATTAGGATCACTATTGTCTATACAGTGAGATTGAAAATCACTATGTTTTTTTCTTTTGTTCAATTCTTCACTAATAATAGTATCTCTTATCGATGATATTGGAGTTTTTGTTAGTAGACAGGTTTCTTTTAAAGCTTCTTGTTTAATTAGTGCTCTACTGATTAAAGTTTCATACACATTTTTTACAACCTGTTTTGCATCTAATGACAAATGATTTCGACGCGACATAGTTATATTCTCGTAAAACAACTTTCAACACTGCCACTAAAATATTAGCCGAAATATTTATATACCTAATGGTCAATACTCAAGAAATACCTGGCCCACCTATGCCATTATGAAATAATGGGTTTACACAATAACAATAGGTAATAAAATCATTAAAGGTTTATTGGGGTATTGTCCGTCAAAAACCATAGCGATATACTTTAAGACAAACTATACTAAATTTGGTGTTCATTGAAAATACTGCATCACAAATTAAACTGAAATCGGAACAAATATGAAAATCCTTCCTGGTTCTAACCCTGGCCCATACAACAATCAATGGAGCATTGAATGGCGGACAGGTCAGGGGGTTTACTTAATAGAAGGCAATTATTTTGTGTACGACTCTCGCAAGTGAACTACCTTAAATATGACAAAAAACAGAAACTAATACATTTTTTAAATTCAATAATAACAATAAGCTAAAATCTTACAAAAACAAATTCTTCCTCGATACTTTTTTGAGATACCATTTGTTCTTGTTTATCAACTCCAGGTTCATCTACATCCATACTTTTAGTATTTTCATATGTTGTTCTATCTTCAACAGATTTTTTCTTTTCTTTTTGCATTTCTTTGGTTGGACTACCGGAGATTTGCGTTTCTCTTTGGCTAATTTAAGAATATCTGGAGTTGTGTTCTTTAAGTTTTTTTGGGGCTTTATCTCAACTGTATCTTCTGGAATAAAAACAATAAAAAATTTAATGAAAAAAGTGTTTGTGTTGTCTTCAAAGCTTAATTTCATGTTATGTGTGGATGTTTTAAATTAAAAAATGAAAATGAAAACTGACCTTAGTTCCTAAGGATATTTTTTTAGATCTTAATACTTTAAGAGATCAAGATTATTGAATAGGAACTTCCCCTTAATCTACAACAGTGCTTTTAATTGGATAAACTCTTACCTTTACTGCTTCCCAATCGATTTCCCACCCCATAATCATGCATTTCTACATCCTCCTGACCACTATTTCCATCATTCCCCTTAGAATTTCCCTGTGTTTCCAAATTTGCAGTATTTTTCTTCGGTTCCAACTCTTCATCTTCAACTGGCTGAAATTTTCTTATGTAAGGTTTCTCTTCAACTGGTTTGCTTGGCAATGGGGCACTCACATTTGCCTGTTGCCTCAGTAATTCCGGGTCTCTGTTCAGCACTCTTATCATTGCTCTACCACCTACATATTGCATTGAAAAGTTAGTTTTCTTTATAAAAAAATATTTAACTATATTACCTGTAATTCCTAAACTTCTTAATGTGCAGTTTTGTAGCTCGATTCCATAAATTTCCCTTCTCGTGTATATAACAACAGGATTCTTGTCTGGCAAAGCATTCTCAGGACACACCTTATTTAAAACATTTAATAGTGTGTCATTAGGAGTAAAAGTATCTACAATTAACGTAATAGATAGTAAATTACACAGTTTTATCAAAAACATTAAGAAAAATTACCAGTAATTCTTGATCCGTTTTCCAAATTTACAGCTAAGGTAATGGCACCTTCTGTTCTATTTTTTAAAGCAGTAGCTAACTCAAGTTGGGCATTATTTGGCAGGCCAGAAAAACGAAATGTAGCTGTTGTATCCAGCACCTTATTATGGTGTTTAATATCGTATTCTATGGGATTAAAGCCTTGTTTTTTGCAGACCTCTTCGATAATCTACATAGAATATGCATACATTATACGAATAAAGACATAATTCTTTTATGAAATAGATAATTTTCGCGTGGTTTAATGCGCTTAACCTAGTGAATCCAAGAGTATTTATATCTGAATTTATCAAAACTTAGAATTGAAAAATAGCAAAAAAAACTGCAATACATGCCTGTAATATTGTGGTATTTGGTGTACATTTCACAGTTTGCCGGCGCCCATTTGGGGCCAAGACAACTACACTAGAGCCTGACATATTTAACTTTCAAAATTTGCTCTAAAAATAGTTAAATTTCTTATTTTTTCTTAAAATAACCCCTTGTTTACATACGTCACTTTTAAATTTGAACAAAACATAACCTTAAAACAAAGTCGATTGTCACTTTAGGCACTTTCGAGTAAATTTACGGTTAAATTCGGTCACCCTGACCGACCGAACATCAAAACGTCAAACTTCCGAACGTCAAAGTCAAAAACAGCTGTTATGGTTGAGTGATTCGTGTTTTTCTTTCGTTCGTGTTTAGTTTCTAATTTTTATCAACCTAATTTCTTACAATTTCACCGTTTTCCATATATGAAATGATACCTTAACATGCATTTTATAAAGTTACTCGAGTGAGAAGACATATGTTTCACTGTTAAATTAAAACAAGATGAGAGAAAACTGAAAGAAACAAGAAGAGGAATCGAACAATGAACAACAAGGCTGTTGTGGGGCCCAAAAGTGCTTCCGAAGAAGGTGCTGTCGTTGATAATAGACCTGTGATAACAGAGAACGGAAATGTAGAATGTGACCCCGCAGAAGAAGTTATCTCTACTGATTCTGATGAATATTTGGCTGGGGGGCCTCTAAGGTAAAATTTAATTAAATTTCGCCTCTCCCAATGCAATTTCCCTTAATTTTTAGCAAGAATAGATTCATAGTTGTCCCGTGCTCAATAATCTAAGTCAAACTTATCTTGTATTTCTTTAATTTTTAATTTTGGTGCAGCAAGCATACTGATTTTAATTTGTCTTTATTATTTTTTGCATTCCCTGTACCCAAATATTTATTTAAATTTCGATATTTTGCACTATATTATCTTAAAGGGCCCACCCTAAAGTAGGTGTTGAAATCTACCTGATTTAATACCTAGAATTGATTTACCTGTGTATAAATTTATGTAAATAACCTTGAGGAACTTATCTTGTACATTTTGCAAGTACTTGAGTCTTTCTATTTTTGGTGCATTTAAAATAAGGAAGGTGAATTGTGTTTTTTATTTAGAAAGTGTTTTAAAAATGTTACAGCATGCTATATCCCTTAGGTTCAGACTGAAGTAAGAATTATAAATAAAATTGCTTTAATACTTGTCCTGTGCCAGGATAAAATGCCTGATTTGTATTTTAAAATGTGGTTTTTATTTTTTTAATTTTTAGAGTAAGCCCCAAAATACATATTACAAACAAAATGTTAGGAATAAACATGTTTTTACTAAAAGTTGATTGTAAGAAAAACCAAAGACAAATATACTTTTCGCTATAGATGCACAAAATGCTAAATTTTTGAAAATTAATTGTTTTATGCTGTATAATAATAAAATTTTGGTAATTACTTACAAGTGGGGTCAACCCTTCTATGGTAATGATAGCGAAAATATCAAAAAATTAATACATCGTTATTTTTGCAAATAATCTTAAATAACTTTTATTCCAATTTTCTTTAAGCTTATTGTTTTTTTTCGTAATTTACGTTTAAAACAAAGAATTAAAAAAAAAATGATGTCAAAATGAGTTTTGGTTTGTTTGTTTTTTTTTATGTAATTTTAAAAAAACTAAAATAGAAATTTTATCCAAAAATTTCAAATCCAATACCTATTTTCGCCGCTATTTAGTCGCGAGACCGATTCTTAAAATTTCAAAGTTGATTTTTTAGTTGAAAAACTAACTTTTTAATCATTTTTTTTCAATTGTTCGTTTTTTAATGTATTTTCAAAAAAAAATATATCAAACAAAGATAAAATAGAAATTTTATCCAAAAACATGAAAACCAATATCTTTTTCCAACTTTTAAAGGCAAAAAAGCTATCAAAATCTTTATTTTTTTTTCTTTCACAACATTTTTTAACATAAATGCGCCGTAAAAACAAGCAGAATTAAAAAATTAAAAATGTTAATTTTTTACCTAGATATGGCCAAAAATAGGGTAAACATTGACCCCACTTGCAAATAATTACCAATTATGAATTTTAATTATGAAAATTTTTACTTTGGATGTATGTATGTCTTTATATGTCTGTCTGTTTAAAACACGAGGCTTTGGAATTTGACAAAAAAATGTTATAAAAAGAATAAACACTTTGTTAAAAGCCATTTCAGTGGATGTAAGTAAGAAGAAATTATACTATTGACAACTATTTCTAGATATTTTAATAAACGCAACTAAAAACGTCAGCAAGAATACACATTTTAATCTCTTATTATTACCACTACAGAGAAAACACAATGCAGAAATACAATATGAGAGGCAAAACATCAAATAAGGATAAAAGTTAGTTAATTCTAGAAAACTAGTCATTAATTGTTCAATTTCTCAATAATAAATAAAAATTAATTTTTGTTGTATAATTCCAGCATTTCTTGTTGTGTGTGGATGTCATAAAATAAAAAGTAAAATTTGAAAAATTAACATATATAAATAAATATATTTTTTAATTAAATTTTAATTCAAAGTATACCTAAATATACATAAGTAAAATTTTATTATTTAAATTATTGGCAAGGTTAGATTTATTGTAGATAAATCAGTTATAGAAAATGTACAGATGCTCTGATAATTTGGAAATGAGCATAATTTTACTGTCTTCCACACCTGCATTTTTAAGCCAGATACTTTTTTGTTTGGTTACCATGTAAACAAAAATACTTCTAAAAAAATTGATCCCTCAGTATTTTATATTCCAGAACACATAATGAGGCAATTTACAACACTAGGCAAAATCATACCTACCACTTCCAATTCCGAAAACTACCCTTAAAAAAATTATATTTTATGAAAGTAAAAAGATTTACAATCACCTTCCTTAGTCTTGTAGAACTACTATATCTTTAACCTTATTTAAAAATAAAGTTAAAGCCTACTGGTCGAGTAAGGTGCACTACAACCTGAAGGAGTACTACACTGATAATTTTTGATTGTTTTTAACTGACATAGTTTGTTTTATAACTGTCGTGAATGTATTTTTACTTCAATATCATTTTAACTTGTTGGATAATTGTCTCAAAGGTGCCTTCTCTCCCATTTTGAACAAATTTGGTATACGGGGTTTTTTGGGGCACTGATTACGAATCTGAAAAAATATTTTTTCGGCAACGTTTCGTTTTTAAGTTATTCATCATCAAAGTTAAAAATCAAACTAACATTATTTA
Organism: Listronotus oregonensis; assembly: GCA_019359885.1. Taxonomy (NCBI): domain Eukaryota; kingdom Metazoa; phylum Arthropoda; class Insecta; order Coleoptera; family Curculionidae; genus Listronotus; species Listronotus oregonensis. Next base: position 8,038 of record JAHBCN010003274.1, on the reverse strand, counting down.
CACTAGTCCTTCTTCTTTTTGCACAGAATTCTTGATTTTTACATCAAATTGGCAAACAAAATTTCAGAAACACCTTTTAAAAACTTGTTTTTATATTTATTTTACACCTTTTTTTTTTCTTTAATTTCAAACCTCCACTTTAACACGCCGCAACGTGGCGGCAACCATGTATATAGTTGGATCATTTTTAAAATGAAAATTCGGTGCCCTTTGAAAAGAAAAAAAATAAAAAAAGTTTTGCAAAATAGGGTTTAATTTTTTTGTTTTGTTGGGGCCTTTGCTTTTTATGGTCTTATTATTACCGGACAAACCTTTTGCGGGGGAAGGGCCCCATTAAAAAAAAAAAAGAAAGGGCAGCCGCAAATTCCAAACCAAATCTTATAAAATTTTCCCTTTTTAAAAAAAATTTTTTTTTTTTTTTTTAAAAAAAGAATATTTGAGTTTGAATTTGACGTATTAATAAGTGGAAATAATCATGTCCAAATATTGACACATGACTTGAAATTGTGTTTTAAAAATGAAAATATGTTTTTTGATTTACAGAATAATAGGAAATTTGACATGATATAATTTTTGACATACTTAATAACATTCAAGGCCAGCTACCTTTTCCTTTTTCATGTCTCTAATCTTCTAGGTACAGAAATTATGATCTCAACAGTTCCACAGCTTTTCCCAAGGGCGCGCAAAAAAAAAAAAGTTATAAAAATGAATTTAATTAATTTTTAACCATTTGATTAATTATTATCTTCGGGTTTTGGGAATGGTTTAAAGAATTTTTAATTTTTTCTTTTTGGCGTTTTAAAAGCCCTTAACAGACTATTTCCAAAAATTTAAAAAAATTTGCCTTTAAAAAAATGACTTCATTCATAGACAGATCAATTTTTTGAAATCACAAAGCTCATTTGCTTTTTTAAAACCCCTTCACAAATTTTTTTTTAAATTAAATTTCACTTTCCGTGCTTGTTGAAACCTTTTTCAAGGGGGGTTAAAAATTTCCCTTTTCTCCAAGTCGTTTTTATCTCTTCATTTTATTAAGATCTTCTGAATGTCACTTGATACTATCTGTTCAAACCCTCTTGCCCTTTCCATTCACAATTCGGCTTTAGTCCATTTGACAAAAGGGTTTCAAAGGTATTCGGTTGGAGACCTACGTATTAACCTTTTTTTTAATTGTATGTACCATTTCCCTTAAAATTTAAAAAAGGGAAAATTTCCCAAATATAGGAATTGGTTCATTTTTTTTAACCGCGAAAAGTGAAAACCGGGAGGGGGAATAAGGGGCTTTGACTTATTTTTTTTTTTTTTTTAAAAACTTATGGTTGGATCATTGTTGTTAAATTTACAAGAAAATTTCAAAAACCCTAATTTCCAAAAAAGAGAGTCGGCGGGTAAAAAAAATAAAAAAAAGTTAATCACTAGAAAAAAAGGTTTCTTAAAAAGTCATTTTTATACTTTAAACAAAAAACCCTTACAAGAATGGGTTAAAAAATTTTTAGCCCAAAAAAAAAAATCGGGGGGTTTAAAAATATTTTTTTTTTTTAATTCCCCCGTAGCTCAATACATTTTTCCTTGGTTCAAAAAACCTTTTTCAGCCCCCGTTTAATATACAGGGTGTCCCAGAATATGTGGGCAATCTCTCGGAATTGATAAAAAACAAAAAAAATTATGACAAGTTCCCCCTAAATTTTTTTTTTTTTGACCTTTTCCCACGGAGATAAGTACATAACGGACGCCCCAAATCGTTTTTTTTTAATAATTTTAAAATACAGGCGTAATTAAATATTTTTTTTAAAATAATGGTTATAATAATTTTTTTTTTAAAAAAACCTATTAAATCATTTTGGCCCCGGAAAATTTAAAGGTGTAGGGGAACCCAATGCTATGGCCCATTGATAAAAAATGCCAGCCCAGTATGAAAATAACTGTCAGAGTTGGCCCCCCCCGATTTTGCCAAAACGAGGTTCCACGAAAAATTTTTGTGTTCCCCCCCTTAAAATGATAAATCATGTGTATTAAACAAAAATTTACTTTTTGAGCCATTAGTTTCGTTTTTTTGCTTTGTGTGATTATATTTTTTTGGTTCAATTTTTGGATTGATAAAAACCTTTTTTTTTGATTGTGTTTATTAAATTGTACTATAATTTTGTGTTTATTGTTTTTACTTATAATATCGTAACAAAATGACTAGTGGTTGTATGGTTTTGTCTTGCAAATCTAAGGGGGAACATACCCGGCATTTTTTTCTTTAGTTAAGATTTCTTTTATTTAAATTAGGTGTTTTTTATGAAACGTACGTTAGGTACCGAATAAAAAAAATATATCAATTATGAATTTAGAAAATGAAAATTTCATAGGAAATAGCAGTGAGAAAAGTAAGGCAATCTTAACTATCTTTTAGATGATTTCCACAATGTTTGTGTATTTCTGTGGATTATTAAAAGAAATAAGGTTTCATTTAGGTACTTTTATTTCATTTCATAATTTAGTACATTCTTTTAAAGGATCAAAATTATTAATTACTGGGCAGACCAGGAAAATTTTTAATTTATACAGGTCCCTCTAATTGAATAAAGAAAGTACAATTTTATGTTAAATTTCCCTTTTTGCTTTTTGTATTTGTTTAAAAATAAATTAGATTTTTGGTTTCTTAAACTTACTTTATCAACTTTTTAAGCTCGACATGCTGTAGACACATAATATTTAACGGTTACTGTTACAATGGATACCTAGGTACCAAAGGTTACTAAACATTATTAACCACTGTTATTCTGTCTCATGAATGTTTGTTATTAGTGAAAAGTATATGCCTAAAAAGCAGTTATCAAAATTTTCACTTTTTAATGTACAACCACAATCTTAGGATTAGATTAAACTCATTTACACTATCTTGCCCTTCTTTTATCACAAAATTGGTGATAAGTACATGAAACTATCATACAATGTTTGAAATTTATTTTAAAAAATCTTGTTTTTATTTATTTTCAAAGATTTTTGGTAAAAATACAAAACTCCCAAAAATATCGACCATTTAAATAGAAGGCTTCTTTCCATATTATATCAGATGATATAAAATCCAATATTACACAATAATTTTAAATATTCTATGGTAGTATCGTTTAATAACCAACAATTTTGTGCAAAAAATAAAAAACAGTGAATTCTTGAATTTGACATTTGATGATGTCAACTTTATAGATAGTAATAAAGAATTATGGAAGTCCGGCTCTGACCTATTATTCATTGCGCAAACTCCGCGGGGCCAACCCCCCTATTCCCGCTGCCCTGCACGCCTGGACAATTTTGTTCTACAGTATTGGGCTTCCATACACCTTTAAACTTCCTTGCTGATAACGAAAAATTTAAGTAAGTTTTAGGTGTGTTTATGTGTTTCATTACGTTTTTAATCATTAAGACTTCGTTTTTAAATTTTTGGAATGTTGTTTATGTGATGTTTTACTTATTTTACAGTGTTTGATAATGTTTTGTTCACTTTTGTAAACATTTTGTTAATAAAGATTAAAATATATTTGGGAAAAATAAAGGAAAATATTAAATTTTTTTTTAACTATTATAAATATTTATTTTGTAACATTCATCGTTTATCCCGACGACTCTTTAAATAAATTTTACTTTCCTGAAAAAAAAAACAAGGTAAACTTGTATTCTTTTCTTCAGGTTTATAAACTTCGAATAGAAAATAAGGTCTCAGGTGATTGCTGGTATGTCTTCCGGAGATACACGGACTTCGTAAGACTCTGTAACCGATTTAGAAATAAATTTCCCAACGTAATAAAATACTTACCCAGAAAAAGATGGTAAGAATTTGTTTATCTTTTAGATATTTTAATCAATATATCATCACCCTGGAAGAAAAGTAACATAATTTAAAAAAGTTTTGGAAAAATGACAATAAAAAAATCTGAATTTTTAAGGTGTTACTACCTAAGCAGTAATTCAATGTTAATCAAATATCTAGACGCACGAGGTGTGTATATTAACTTTTACCCCAAAATTGTTTTAAAAAGAGTTTGTTTTTCACAAGGTATTTTAATTAGCTGTAAAAAATGTGAAAGTTGTGCCAAAAGTTTTGGGATATTTGATTTTAAAAAAACACCCCTTTACTATGACCGTCAAATTGAGTCTTAAAAAGTCAAATTTTGCTTTTTTGGACTTGTGTCACTTTTCTTCTGAAGTAACGATATTTTAGTAATTATTCTAAAATGTTTTTATTAAGCATAAAAAGCAAGTGGGGACTAAATTTAATCTTTTAGGTTAAAAAATAATTTTGACCCCATTTTTCTCGAAGAACGAATAAACGGGCTTCAGACGTTGGTAAACGCTATCCTGCGAGTTCCCGATTTAGTAAACACGCAGGAAATTCAGGATTTTTTCTGTTTAAACGAGCCACCCATCCATTCGGATAGCAGCGAAGAATCCAGAGTAAGTTTTATAAACAATTATGTGTGCTGTTTTTTAATAACTTGCCGAATAAAACTGTTCTGCATGAAATTTCTTTCAGCCAATCTAATGTGTTTTTTGAAAATTTCACATCCACCAGTACTTTTCAACCAATCGAAATTAAATCACAAAAGACAGGCATTATAATAAATATATCTAGTCCAGATGGACTAATGAAATGTTATTATGTTCTAGATACATCCTTTGACAACGTATATTTAAAATTTGGAAACGAAATAAGCCCTGAAGCGATACTTGGGAATTTTTATATAGGCTGGTGTCAGCTTTAAAAGAGACCCAGTTTTTATCTAACTTCTAATCAATCAAATAAATATTTTTAGTCCAGATGGATTATTAAAATGTTAGTATGTTTTAGATACATCCTTTGACAACGTAAATTTAAAATTTGGGAAGACGAAATAAGCCCTAAAGCGATATTTTGGAATTTTTAAAAGGCTGGTGTCAGCTTTAAAAGTGACCCAGTTTTTATCTAACTTCTAATATATAAAATAAATATTTCTAGTCCAGATGGACTAATGAAATGTTATTATGTTCTAGATACATCCTTTGACAACGTATATTTAAAATTTGGAAAGAAATAAGCCCCTGAAGCGATACTTAGGAATTTTATATAGGCTGATGTCAGCTTAAAAAGTACCCATTTTTTATCAAACTTCTAATCAATAAATAAATATTTTAGTCCAGATGGAAAATTAAATTTAGTATGTTTTAAAATACATCCTTTGACAACGTAAATTTAAAATTTGAAGCGATATAAGCCCTGATGCGATACTTGGTTTTTTATATAGCTGGTGTAAAGCTTAAAAGTGACCAGTTTTTATCTAATTTCTAATCAATAAAATAAATATTTCTAGTCCAGATGGACTAATGAAATGTTAGTATGTTCTAGATACATCCTTTGACAACGTATATTTAAAATTTGGAGACGAAATAAGCCCTGAAGCGATACTTAGGAATTTTTATATAGGCTGGTGTCAGCTTTAAAAGAGACCCAGTTTTTATCTAACTTCTAATCAATAAAATAAATATTTCTAGTCCAGATGGACTAATAAAATGTTAGTATGTTCTAGATACATCCTTTGACAACGTATATTTAAAATTTGGAGACGATATAAGCCCTGATGCGATACTTAGGAATTTTTATATAGGCTGGTGTCAGCTTAAAAGTGACCCAGTTTTTATCTAACTTCTAATCAATAAAATAAATATTTTAGTCCAGATGGACTAATGAAATGTTAGTATGTTCTAGATACATCCTTTGACAACGTATATTTAAAATTTGGAAAGGATATAAGCCCTGAAGCGATACTTAGGAATCTTTATATAGGCTGGTGTCAGCTTTAAAAGAGACCCAGTTTTTATCTAACTTCTAATCAATAAAATAAATATTTCTAGTCCAGATGGACTAATGAAATATTAGTATGTTCTAGATACATCCTTTGACAACGTATATTTAAAATTTGAAACGATATAAGCCCTGAAGCGATACTTAGGAATCTTTATATAGGCTGGTGTCAGCTTTAAAAGAGACCCAGTTTTTATCTAACTTCTAATCAATAAAATAAATATTTCTAGTCCAGATGGACTAATAAAATGTTAGTATGTTTTAGATACATCCTTTAACAACGTAAATTTAAAATTTGGATATGATATAAGCCCTGAAGCGATACTTAGGAATTTTTATATAGGCTGGTGTTAGCTTTAAGAGACCCATTTTTTATCTAACTTCTAATCAATAAAATAAATATTTCTAGTCCAGATGGACTAATAAAATGTTAGTATGTTCTAGATACATCCTTTAACAAATCATATTGAAAATTTGGAGACGATATAAGCCCTGATGCGATACTTAGGAATTTTTATATAGGCTGGTGTCAGCTTTAAGAGACCCAGTTTTTATCTAACTTCTAATCAATAAAATAAATATTTCTAGTCCATATGGACTAATAAAATGTTAGTATGTTCTAGATACATCCTTTGACAACGTATATTTAAAATTTGGAGCGATATATTAACATATTTGGATTTTTAAAGGGGATGTCAGCTTTAAAAGAGACCCAGTTTTTATCTAACTTCTTATCAATAAAATCAATATTTCTAATTCATAATATGTAGACTTGTAATCTATACTACAAGGTGAAGTTAAAAATCTTTGATGGAAATGAAATTATTAATGTTTTTGAAATATATCAGTTTTTAAATAATATTTTAGGCAATGTTTGAAGCCCTCGAAGATACGATAGCAGATCTGAAACTACAATTAAGGGAAAAAGATGCTCACATTGACTGTTTACAGGAAAAGGTGCAGAGTTTACTGAATGAAAATGAGAATTTGAAAATGGTACAAAGGTACATACTTTTTCATTGCTTTAAATATCATTCTCATTTTTTTTAAAGTTTGCATTTAGATTCCAAGTTAGTCCTAAAGAGATTTTGACGAGCTTTTCCACCAAAGACTATGATAGTTTTTCCCATAGGCGCACAAAGTAATGCTTAATTTTTGGCAATAGATTTGGACTCTCGCTTACTCGAGCGAGCTATGACCTTGAGTCATTTTTTTTGCACATACCGAAACGATGGGAAATTTTGAAATGTTATTTTTAATTATGTTTTGAACAATTTTACTTACTTTCAGCTTGATGTAAATTTATGTACCTTTGAGTGTCTAGATTGACCAGAGTACCGGAGTATTGTTTTGGGGGTCTATTATGATAACTATAAATTGTCTTTGCTTCTACATTTTTACGGTATCTTAAAAGTTATTTATTATTTATTACCCCATTTATTAAGTTTTTATTTTTTTTTTGCATAGGAAACCAGCGATTAGTTGCCCAAACTGTCAACCAAAAACTAATATAGAAGCTAAAAACTAATATGTGATATTAAAAACCAGAGAATAAAAAGATATTTACATTAAGAAATATTTAGATGGATATACCCGCTGTTTTTCAGCAGGAATAGTTTTATTTTTTTTTACCAACTGTATCTCAGTGAGTGACCTTTACCTGATTTAGGGAATTTATTCCAAGTAACAGACTCGACGAGTATTTTTTAAATATTCTTGTATAACTTACCATTTTTGTAATTATATTGTTCTGAGCGTGATGTAAAGAAACAAGGTGTTTGTGATCGCGCTATAAAAAATTGGTAGTCTGTCTCAAAGTATATCACTATGGCTTTTGACGGATAATACCCCAATAAACCTTTAATTATTTTATTATCTATTGTTGGGTAAACCCATTATTTCATAATGACAGGGGTGGGCCAGGTATTTCTTGAGTATTGACCATTAGGTATAAAAATATTTCGGCTAATGTTTTAGTGGCAGTGTTGAATAACCGTTTTTACTGTGCGTTTCGAAAAAGTTGTTTTACGAAAATATAACTACGTCGCGTCGAAATCATTTGTCATTAGATGCAAAACAGGTTGTGAAAAATGTGTGTGAAACTTTAGTCAGTAGAGGACTAATTAAACAAGAAGCTAGAAACCTGTCTTCTTACAAAACCGCCAATATCATCGATAAGGGATATTATTATTAGGAAGAATTGAACAAAGA
>JAHBCN010003273.1:39168-77354 GCA_019359885.1 Listronotus oregonensis | reverse complement strand
TCATGGATTCTTTTTATAAGCGGGCGGACAAATTGTTCTATTACTCGAACACTAATGTACATTTTTTAATTATTCAAAATTTATCGTAATGGAAAAACCCGTACCTATCATTGCATTTGAGTTTGGGTCCATTCCGATTTTTCTAGAATATTTAAAAAAGCAGCCAAAGTTTTTTTTACAATATCCTGAGAGTATCTCATTAATTTATTGATATTTAAAAAAAATGGTTTGTTATTAAAATTTCTTTTTTATAATGAGATCTTAGCAAGTGTTCAATTCCCTTTACCATCTTTCTTGCGTTTTGACAAAGACAATTTTAGTTATCACTAAACCCCAGATAACTTTATCTGGGACTAAACTACCAATGTCTTTGGTTTTGATAAAAATTGTTTTGCCCATCTGCATTTTTTAGCCGTTTCTGGCTATCTATCCAGTGTGGAATGTTATGGATTTTTCGACGGCCGTTTTTCCGAAAAATATTAGTGTTGCAAAAAAATGGTATAGACCATTTTTGTATATTTCGAGGTGGTCTTCATTTTTTGTCTGAACAAAAATTCTCTAATTCACATATTTTGGCAGATATTCGCGGGAAACTCATTATTGGGATTTTGGGGAGGGCCATTTTCAGCGGGTTTCCACGTCGGAATCGTGATAAACTTTTTCTCGCTCGAAAGCTCCGCGAAGCCAAATTTGCGCCACAAATGAAAACTGTACAGATTTATTTACAGCTTTGGGTACTTTCAGGTCTTCAGTTACTGTACTAAAATGAGTTAAAGCTGATACGTTATTTCAGACTTAAAATTTTTGAATGATCTAGTATTAATATTACACTTATACATTTTTTGTCACTCTGTAGATCGTGTCTGTCTCTTTGTTTGTTAGTCCGCCTTTCACAGGGTACATTTTTTCACCGTCATCTTTTTAATCAATTCAAAAAATATTTAAAAAATTTATGGCTTGAGCTTGTAATAAATTAATTCCATAAAATATATTGATTGGCAAAGAAAGGTAGTAGATATTTACGTTATAAGTCCGGAAAATGAAATAGCCATTATGTGTATTTTTTTCCGTAAAATTTAAAAGAATGCTTAGAAAAATAATTTAAATTGAAACAAAACAAATACCACAGAGAATTAACATTTTCTTAATAGGACACCCTATTTATTACTTTGTTTTTGAAAGCGTTCTTTTTTTTGATACGTTTCAGCAAAAAAGGGTTTGTATTCATTTTTAGTAACAGAAAATTTATTTATTTATTGGATTTACTATTAACAATATTAAAGGTAGTAATAACCCTGGACTTTTTAGAATATTGACTTTTTGTGTTTTGGTCGGGGTTTTCCTAAGCGTAAATGTGCCCAACCTGGCAACACCGCGTGGGGATGTCTTCGGATAATATCTTAAACACAAAGTTTTAACCCCCCGGGATTTAAAACGGTGTCCCAAAAGTAAGGGGGGAAAAAAAACAATTCCCCTTTGGTCAAAAAATTTAAAATTTAACGCATGCCTTATCAAAATGTTGATAATAACTAAGATACAGGATATCAAACTTTTAATTTTGTTTTCATCTTTTCGTAACAATTTCTTAACTAAATGACATAGCGGTACAAAATTAGGGATTTGGAGGTTCTGTAAGGCGAGAAATTTAAATTCGTCTATACTTTTAATGTTGCTATAGAGGGCGCCAGCTACGGCCTACCCCACTTGCTTTAGATGGCATAATTTTTTTTGACCTTAATATTGACCTTTTTAAAAAAAAAAGAAATTATTTTTTTTTCCCGATGCGAAAAAAATGTTTAAATTTGGTCTTTGGAGCAACTTTTTTTGGGGAAACTTTAAAGGACCCGCAATTTTTTCCTACAGAAAATGGGTTTTGAATAGCTGATTAAAAGTCTCTACGGGCACAAAACCCAAAAACCCCTCCAACCCCCCAAATTCAGACTTAAAAGTCATTGCAGATTTGGAGACCTTTAAGGGTGATTTGGGGAAGGGGTTAGAGGGGTTTTTCGGTTTTGTGCCCGTAAAGACTTTTGATCAGCATGATGAAAACTATTACTTTGCAAATTTTGAAAACAATTGACCGAAACCCATGTCCATAGGAAAATTGCGAGGTCCTTTAAAGTGCGTTTATTCGAAAAAAATTTTCTCCCGGACCAAATAAAGGGTCAATTTGACGCAGCGGAAAAATTAGTAACTTCTTTTTTAAGAGACAGGTCAATATACTAAGCTTTAAAAAAAATATGCCAACTAAAACATGTGGGGTAGGCCGTAGCTGGCGCCCTCTACTAGCAAAATCACGTGCATGGACGAATTTGCATTTTCGCCTTAAAGAACCTTCAAATCCCAAATTTGACCGCTATGTCATTAAGTTAAGAAATTATTACGAAAAAACGAAAACAAAATTAAAAGTTTCTTACCCTGTATCTTATTAGTATCAACTTTGAGATAAAGCAAGTTTACGTTAATTGCATTATTGACCTAAGGAATATGCTGTTGCTCTGTGTCACATTACTTCTGGGACACCCTGTATATGTATTAAATAAAAACAACCGATACATTCTATAACTCAAAATGTATATGGGGTGGAAAATTTTAGTTGTTGAATTATAACATCACTAGCAGTTTTCTTTTGTATTTGTTGACATGTGTTTTTTAATTTAAATCATAAATTTCTCTTTTGTAATAAATTTCTTTTGTTGTTACTAAAAATTAATAATATATATTTTTAGGGTGTCCCATTAAGAAAATGGTAATTTTATTTTATGTCGTATATCTTTAGATTGAGTTAAAAGTATTCTTTATCTATGTATTAAACATATGTTCATTTCGGCTATTTTACATTTCTTTTTTATCAAGCCTCAAACATGACCCTGTTCAGTCCTTGTTAGATGATTCTGAACAAAATTATGATTTTATTTCTCGTTACTCTTGGCCACCCTCACAAAGTAAATTGAAAATAAAAGATATTTGCCCAGTCTATTATTTAAATTTTTTAATTGGGATTCTTTAGACACCAATCAGTTTGTCTAGACTTAGAATTGCACAGAATTGATTATAGGGATAGAAGGAAATCTTTTGTATTTCGTATTATATTGTTTAACAAAATAGTTTAAGTAACTAACTTTAAATAATCACTTATAATTTGTATACCCTATTAGCCCAATTACCTGTAAAACAGTTTTAGCTAGGTTTAGAATATTAGGATACTTTTAGTGTAAAAATCCAAATATCACTGAATTTTGCCATATCTTTGTCACTGTCACTAAAGGTGTTCTTACAGTTTAAAAGATTGATCCCTAAATTTTTCTTATTGCAATTTTTTTGTTTGCGCAAGCGTACTTTTTGGTTTTAAGTAATTGTTTGTTTTTTTATTTAAGAAAAATAAGACAAGCTTACTTTTTCTTGAAACTGCCTGGCTTTATAGTGTATATTTTAGTGATTTTTAAGGTACCAATCTTAAAATAGTTTAACGGTATACAGCATCTGTTAAAATCAATTTTAAATATCCACCCTTAGTAACTTGTTATTAGTCGAAATACAAAGTTGTTTAAATTAGCAAACTGGTAGTATTATTACACCCTTTAAGTCTAAAGAATACAAAAAACGTTACTTGGCAATCGTGTTTTCGAGTTTGAAAGCAAAATAACATTTATTTACGTGAAACACTCTGTATATTGTATTACCATTACCAAGATCTTTTAAAGAGCTTTAAAAAATACCACAATTAAAATATCTTTATTATTTTTCGAAATATGAAATATTCTGCAACAGATATAATGGAAATTAAACATTATTTTTCAGATTTGGATGCCCATATTTCCCAAGCTTTTAAAGAAAGTGATATCATTTGTGGTATTTTTATTAGCCCTTTAAAGAATTTTTTTAAATTATGATGCAATATATAGGGTGTTTCATTTAAAAAAATGCTAGAAATTATTTTTAAAATTTTAAAACTATTAAAGAAAAACATATCAAATGTAGTATTTTTTAAAGTTCTTGGAAATATATTATTCAGGGTTATACAAAAACAGGCGATTCCATTTAAAACAATTCTATTTTACTTTTTAAACTCGAACACACGACAGTCAATTGTTTTTGCTTTCTATTGTAACTTTAAAAAAAGTTTCTAAGGGTGGACATTTAATTTAGATAACCCTGTATATTTACAAATAGTATATAATATACAGGGTGTGTTAAAATTAAGTACAAATATTTTAAGGGCGTATTTTGGATGTCAAAATAAGACTTTTTTTCTTAGAAACTTGTGTCGCCTCAAATGTCACGAAAATTTGCATACCCTTGTTTCATTTTTGGGCGGTGTACACTAGAGTCCCGCTAATCCGAACAGCACTTATCTGAAAATCCGCCTAAAAACTTAAAAACTATGAAAAGTAAAGAAAAACAAGTTTTTTCAAGTATCGTCGTACGTTTATTAACAACATCTTATGCATAATCTATTTATTTGTTAAACACTTTCAAATTATTTACTAGCACAATTTAAAGTCAGTGTTTTTTTTCTGACGCAATGCACTAAATCAGCTTTACACCATCTATTGTTAAATAATAAAGGTGTATTTAGCGTCTGACCGTTAATATTTTACACTTCAGACGCTTCAAAAAGACAATACGGCATTATGTGACAAAATTCCGCCTAATCCAAATTTTCGCTAATCCAAACAGGTTTCGGTACCAATTAGTTCGGGTTAGCGGGACTCTGTATTTACTTTTTGGTTTAAAAAAAAGAAAAACCCAATTTTATTGGAAATTAGGAAGAGTAAACAGTTTGGATAACCAAATTTTTATGTAAACGAAGTTTTTTTAGAAATAAGCTGCAAGTCGGCAATACAAAAATGTTTAATCTCTTTTATTATTTTGATACAACAAACGATTTTAGAAAAAAAAACGCTATTAAATAAAAGTGAAGCAGTTGCGTGTAACTTAAAATTAAAAAAAAAAAGAACTAAGCTGTGACTGCTTGTTTTAGTAATGTTTATTTACGTTGTTATTATTTTGTAATAAATAACCACATAGTTTTTGTCAATGTTGACATTTTGCTTTATAGTCTAGTAAATAAAGGGACAAAGCTGTAAATAAATCTGTACAGTTTTCCCTTGTAGTGGAATTCTTAGGTCTTCGGGGATGCTTTCAAGCGACAAAAAGTTTATCAACATTAACAGGTGGGAAAGGGCTAAAAATGGCCCCTCAAGGCCCGAAAAATGGGTTTTCCGCCAATATCTGCCAAAATATGCGAATTGGAGAATCTTTGTTAAAACAAAAAATGAAGATCGCCTGGTAATCTACAAAAATGGTCCCTATAATTTTTTTCGAAAATTCAGTAGTTTTCGAGATAACGGGACCCAAAGGTCCCATCATTTCAGCTGCCGCTCTACCGTTAGAATGCCGCTATCTTCATGGATTCACTTATCTTACAAGCGGGCGGACGAATTGTTTGATTACTCGGGCAATAATATACATTTTTTAATCATTCAAAGTTCATCGAATTGGGAAAACCCGTACCTATCATTGCATATGAGTTTGGGTTCATTCTGATTTTTCTAGAATATTAAAAAAAAGCGGTCAAAGTTTTTTTTTCACAATATTTTAAGAGTATTTCATTAATTTATTGATTTTTTTAAAAAAGCGTTTTTTATTAACATTTCTTTTTTATAGTGAGACCTTAGCAAGTGTTCAATGATCCCAGAAAATTTCCTTTACCATCTTTCTTGCGTTTTGATAAAAAATTGTTTTGCCTATCTGCATTTTTTAGCCGTCTCCGGAGTTCTAGAAAATCTGTATGTTATGGATTTTCGACGGCCGTTTTTGCGAAAAATATTGGTGTTGCGAAAAAAATGGTAAGGAGGTGATTTTCATTTTTTGTCTGAACAAATATTCTCTAATTCGCATAGTTTGGCAGATATTCGCGAAAAACTCATTTTTGGGACTTTGGGGGGCCATTTTCAGCGGGTTTCCACGTCGGAATCGTGATAAAATTTTTCTCGCTCGAAAGCATCCGCGAAGACCTAAGAATTGTGCCACAAATGAAAACTGTACAGATTTATTTACAGCTTTGGGTACTTTCAGGTCTTTAGTTAGTGGACTATTATTTGGGGAAGGGTTCCACACTTTTTTACGATTGCTGTGGCTCGGAGGAGCATATTAAGACATATGTTTATAGAAAAAAAAGCTCCATTTTGACCTCAAGAATACGCCCTAAAATATTTATACCAAATTTTAAAACACCTTGTATTTAGTATGTTTAACTGAAAAATTTGTTTGTGCATTTATTTTATACGTAAGAATTTTAGAAATAATTAGGTAAGTTATTTACAAGTTTTAGTAAGTTTGTAAGCCTTATTGTCAAATCAATTGTAAAATTTTTAAATAATACTGCATGCAAGAAAAATTGCAGCAAGAAAAATTTGACGCAAAAAAACTTTAAACTGTAAAAACAACTTTACAGTGTGAAATGTATAACTGCAGTATTCTTTGACAATATAAGGTTTACCAACTTACTGAAAGTCGAAAAACAACTTATTTAATAAATTTTGAAGTGCTCAAGTATAAAACGAATGCACAAATACATTTCTTGCTCGGCGTTTTTTTAAGTTACCTTTATTATATACTGTCAAAATATTTTAAGGTTGGTGACTTAAAAATCACTAAAATATTCACCAAAGTAGCCAAGCAGCTGCAAAAAAATGGGGCCAACTGTATTCATCTTGCATAAAAGAAAAATTGCAGCAATTTTTAGAAACCAAAAGTGCGCGTGCACAGATATAGAAATCAAAGTATGGAAAATTTCACGCAGGAAATTTTTGCCACACCCAAAGAGACTTTAATATTTTTGGTTTAAACCAACGAACTCAAGGACTAGAATTAACGCAACGCCAGTTTGTAGTCAGGGTGTTTGGTATAGTGATCTGTTTGTTTTTGTTTTGGAAAAAAGTAAACAAATTGCCAGATCTCAAAAACCAAAATCAGGAAATTACCTTGAAAATGTAATAAATTTATTCAAAAATATTGGTTTTTGTGTTAATATAGGCAACATCGATTTAAATATAAACATTTATTAAAATGACAGTTCCAAGCATTCGTTTAATAAAAAATGATAGTAAATCAGGTGTTGTACGGCACTCCAATATCATTTTATCTCTTTCTAGTAGGTTGTATTATTCAATAACACGTTTTGTAAACTGACTTGATCAACAGCAATCGAATTGGGCATCTAAATTAAATGTCATGTCTGTCTGTCACTTCAGATAATAAACAAAAATAGTTTTCCGGCTTTAAAATTAATTTTTAACAATACAGAATCATCGATTTATAAAAATGTAATTTATTGGGACAATGCCATAATCATTGAAAAAGTTATTATTTCCGGAGTGATGTTATTTAGTGTGTTGTTGTGCCGTGTGTTTACAAGAACTATCCCTCCTTGCCCCCCTGAACATATTAATGCCAAACAAGGTTTGTTTACTTTATTTCTATCCAAGAATTGGTTGGTTTAAACAAGTAAAATTAAAGTAAAAATAGAAAAGATTACAAAATTTAGTTTTATTAAGATTTTTACAGTTTGTAAAATACGATTTATTTTCCAGTACTGTAATAGTAGGGTATCATTCATTAGATTTGTAATCAGTTTTGTAAATAAAACAACCAGGTTTAAAATTGACTATTGTAGAAAGACACTTTTATATTGTTTTTCTATTAGTTGTAAAATTATTAACTTATTGACTTAGGTAGTTAAAGCAGCTGAAGAAAATACCTCAATATTAGAATTGGCATCTGGCACGGTCATAAACAATAACAATTTTTAAAAATCTATCTACAGATAGTAAAATTAAAAAGAATATATATTTTTATTATTTTACGAAAGCGTAGAAAGGCCACTCTGTAATATTTTCCTTATTTCAGACTTTAAACTCTGAATTCAGAGATTAAAGTCCGAATTCAAAGTGTAGAATTTAATTCCAGAATTCAGACTTTAATCCCTGAATTTAGATAGTAAGTCTAAATTTAGAAATAAAGTCTGAATTCAGAGATTAAAGACTGAATTCAAAGTGTTGTATTTTTTTCTTATTTAAACTCTAAATTCTGAGTTTAATCTTCGAATTCAGAGTTAAATCTCTGAATTTAGATTTAATTCCTAAATTCAGACTATTAAGTCTGAATTCAGAAATTAAGTCTCAATTTATACTATCATATTTTTATGTTTATACATTTTTATTTAAATGAATTAATTTGAAACCTTTAAAATCTATAATATTATTGAACGTTTTATTGAGAGCGGGAAGAAAAGTGCAAATAATGCTATACAGATATATTTCGCTAGATAACCAGAAAGAAGGCAACAAAGCATTAATACTTTTAAAATACTAGATGAAACCTAGTTGCCTATGGATCGTTTAAAAGAATAATGAAAATAACTAAATATATAATAAATAAGTAATAAAAAAAAGAATAAAATTATACAATTTTATACAGGGAGTGCAAAATTTAAATACTACAAGAGGCCACTCATCATTTTTTGTATATAGACGGTGTCCCAAAAGTAATGGGACACAGAGCAATAGCAGATTCCTTAGGTCGAAATAATGCAATTTACGTAAACTTGCCTCATCCCAAAGTTAATAATTACTAAGATACAGGGTGTCAAACTTTTAAGTTTGTTTTCGTTTTTTGTAATAATTTATTAATTAAATGACATAGCGGTACAAAATTGGGGATCTGGGGGTACTTTGAGGCGATAAATTCAAAATTTGCTTTTGATATTGCTAGTAAAGGGCGCCAGCAACGGCCTAGCCCAATTGCTTTAGATGGCATAATTTTTTTTAGCTTAGTATATTGACCTGTTTAATAAAAAATAAGTAACTATAATTCCTTCTGCATCAAAAATGTATAACTTCATTTAAGTCTCTAGAAGCAACTGTTTTCGAGATAAACACACTTTAAAGGAACCCGCATTTTTGGAAAATGGGTTTCGGCCAATTGTTTTCAAATTTTGCAAGGTAATAGTCCACGGACACAAAACTCGAAAACCCCCTAGCCTCCCAAAATCACCGTCAAAGGTCCCCAAATTCATAGGGACCTTTGGGGGTGATTTTGGGGGGGTTGAAGGAGTTTTTGGGTTTTGTGCCCGTAAGACGTTTGATCAGCGTGTTGAGAAAAATCACTATGCAAAGTTTAAAAACAATTGGCCCAAACCCCTTTTCCATAAGAAAATTGGGGTCCTTAAAAGTGCGTTTATCTCGAAAACAATTTGCTCCTTGAGACTTAAATAAAGTATACATTTTTAATGTAGAGGGAATTATAGTAACTGATTTGTTAATTAACAGGTCAATCGTCAATATACTAAGCTTAAAGAAAGTTATGACATCTAAAACAAGTATGGTATTCCGTAGGCGCCCTCTACTAGCAACATCAAAAGCATGGACGAATTTTATCCCAAAGACTTAAAAACATTAAAATGTGTTTAAGTGTTTTGATTGTTATTTTAGGCTAATAAATGCTTGATAAAGCACAGCATTTTGTGCAAAACGTTGCAGTATAAAGTAATGTCTTTACTTTTCTTAAAAAATACAACATTTACCCAAGAAAATACAATAAAACATATATTATATTATGGTTGAAGAAAAAATAATTTATATATATATATATATATATATATATATATATATATATATATATATATATATATATATATATATATATATATATATATATATATAATATATATTTTCTTATTAAAAATACAAAAATATTAATTACAAAATTTATAGTAATAGGTTGCCTATTTTAAAAATAGTTTTTAGTATACTGTAACAGTTTGATTTTGACATACAGGCTGTTTTAGAAACACCAGACACACACTTTTTTATTTTTTTAATGAAACATCCTTTATATTATGCCCTTTTTGGATTTAAGGCAAAATTATAGAAATACTTTATTTATAATGTCCTATACCTAAATTTAACCGTTTTTAAAATGTTTCAAATTTTATAATGAGCAATTTTATTTATACGAAAGTGTTTAGTAATTGATTAAGGTTGGTTTCTTTATAGAAGGAGACCTATTGCAGTAGACTGTGTTGATATTTTGATAATAAATTAGTACAGGGTGATCAAAATCGATCAATTAAAGGTTAATCCAAAAAAACGTAAAAATTCAATTTTTGGGGAAAGCTTGTATAAGATTGTCTATACCAAAAATTTATAGTTTTCGAAATATTTGCAATTTAAAACTTTTCTATTGTAAAAATACAGGGTTTCCATTTTTAAAAATTGACTTTTTACGTTTTGTTGGTTTAACTTTTAATTGATGGATTTTGATCACCCTGTACTAATTTATTGTCAAAATATTAACACACTCTACTGCAATAGTTTTCCTGCTATAAGAAAACCAACCTCAATCAATTACTAAACACTTCCGTATAAATAAAATTGCTTATTATGACATGGCCTGTAAACGTCATTTTTGACATAAAATATTTCAGAAACGGTTAAACTAAGGTATAGGATATTATAAATAAAATGTGTCTATAATTTTGCCTAAATGCCATAATATATAGGGTGTTCCATTAAAAAAATAAAAGAGTGTGTGTCAGGTGTTTCTGAAACAGACTGTATATTTAAAAATATGCACCACCATAATATGTACTACAACTTTTGAATTTAACATTTTTTGTATCTCTTTAATAAGAAGGTGATATGGTACTCTTGGTCACACTATTGCTCCACCCTATATATATATATATATATATATATATATATATATATATATATATATATATATATATATATATATATATATATATATATATATAAAAAAATATATATTATATATATTATGATATATATGTGTGACCAAGAGAACATTGCAAAGTACTGCAAGACACTACGAGATACTCTGCAGCGCCTTAAGTAAAATTTGTACACATATTGCAGACAGTAAGAGGCCCGTCGAAATTCTAAATTCAGATTCTTGATGTCTTTTTTCATAAATTTTGTTATTTTCACAAATAACATTTTTTTTAAATTAAAATAAGGTATGTAGTTTTAATAACGAGGTTGTTTTATATTGAATTATATATCAGAATAGTACGCAGGGTGTCTTATAAAAAAAGCACTTTTACGTTATATCTTTAAAATTGTAACCAATTAAAAAAAATTAGCACTTCACTACGTTATTCAAAGGTGTACTAAAGTCGTCCAGAATTTAAAACCACCTTGTACGTCCAACATAAATCAAGTTAGCAGCGATCTATTTTTACCGTTATGCTTGTTTTAAAAATCAAACTCGAGAATGTGCCATTAGAATTGCTCTGTCTCTTATAGTTTTCCCAATATTGTGGAAATATGTTAATTATGGACTCTTTGGCCAATTTTTACTAGAAAAAGCCCCATTTTCACTACTGTTACCTTGAAAACAAGACTGATAAAATCCACACAAGGGAGTGCTTAGTAGAAATACATACACTACATAATGGAATATTAATTTATAAAGTTTTTTTAACTGTTAATTTTTTTCCTACAAAATTTTAAAAAATTGTGATTAATAGTTATCATAATTTATTTTTATGATGTGATAAATATGGGTGCTCTATAGATTCAGATGTGTATGCAACAAAATTTGCACACGTTGTATGTGGGTTATAAAAAGTCTGACACAGCAGTTTCATTAATCGACTGGGATCAAAAAGTCCGTTATGTTTGCTCATATTACTGATGAGCTGGCATTAATAAACAAAAATAAACTTAAAGATAATCTGTAATCTTTAAGCATAGCCTGGACATTTTAAGTAGGTAGGTATGCATATTTAAAATATGCATCAATATTTATAAACTCTATGTGGCCTACATTATATTTACCAATCTTATATTTCCGCACAGGTTTGAGTATTTTTGTATCTACCTACTACCTTTATAGGTGCTTTAAGAGAAAATTTTGTAACACTTTTTAGACAGTTTTTTAACAGTTTTGTGCTGAAACTGATTTTGTAGGTCTTTATTAATTATATATACCGGGTGTTGCTCCGTCAAGCGGGACATAGGGAATCCCATGTAAATTTTGAAATGGTCCAATATTGGCTCCCCTAATTATTTTAGAAGAAAATATTATTAGGATTTTTTAAAGAGCACGAAAAGTTGTACCCAGTGTACAAATTTCAGCTCTTCTCAGTCCGCCAGCTAAGAGATAAATGCTAAAATAAGTTACGAATCTTCTTACGCGCCCTGTATTATTAGAAGTTTATAATAAAATACCAGAAAAATTATTTAACCTCTTACTCTTAAGTTGTCAGATCAATGTCACATCATTTTTAAACAATGAACTACTCAAATCAAAAAAAAATCACTATTATAAAATGGTTTTATCAGGGAAATAGTTATGGAAGAGCAGCGGACATGTTTGCAGCCTATTTTCCCAATAGGCCAATACCAAGTAAATCGACCATAGAACGGACGATAAAAAATTTGAAACTACAGGCACAGTAATCAATAATTGCAAATGTGAAGAAAATCGACGTGAAAATCAGAGACAAATTGTACAAAACGAGAGGATTTAGACGTGATACTTTGTGTAGAGGAGGCCGAAGGAAACATTAGCACGAGACAACTGGAGGACATTACTGGACAAGACCACACCACAATATCTCGAATTTTAAAAAGATGTAAATACCACGCTTACAAGTACGAAAGACACCAAGAATTAAGAGACGGAGACGAAATACGACGACAGGAATTTTGCTTTGAGATGATGGAGAGGACAAACACTTTTACATTGAACAACGAACCCAACATTCAAAATTGCCGGTACTGGAGTAACGAAAACCAAAATCGATTTGTTGAGACAAGGACTCAATATCCACAAAAAATTAATGTTTTGGACCATTTTTCCTTGACCGAAATTTGAATGCGGAGTACTTTCTGGAACTTTTAGAGGAACAAATTTTGCCTGCTTTGAACGACCTTGCTCGTGAAAATCAAGAGATTTGGTATCAAATGGATGGCTGCCCAGCACACAGTACCAGAGCTGTGCGCGAATACTTGAACAACGCATTTAATAACGACATCATAGGCCCGAACAGCTAAGAAATGCTATTTCCGCTGAATGTGCCAGAATATCGATGGACCAACTAGCCAACGAGGGAAATGAGTTTTATAATCGTTTGGGATATTGTCTGGCAGTTAATGGAGGAATATTTGAGCATTTGATTAAATCCTGATATTTTCGTCATAAATTGATTTCTAAATGTAGACAAATTTGTTTTATTGTCTTGCGTAACTGTGAGTGCATGTGTTGGAATTAGCTGTAAACTAAAATGAAATGCGAGGATTATTTTTGAAATTCCCGTATAAAATTGTTCAGTTTTGGCAATGACATTATAAATTAATGATCTAAATTGTCACTGATAAATCGATATGGTGTTTTTATTATTGATTTCTAGAATACAGGGTGCATAATGAGATACTACGTTGCAGAAGTATTTAAGCAGTTTACTCTTTACTGGTGTAATAATTTGCCAAGTATTTTCCTTTCGGTAATTTATTCTTTTAAAAAGGTTTTCCTACTTGAAAATATGGGTTCACTAGAAAAGGCACTAATTTACAGTCAAAAACAGCTTTTATTACTAAAATTATTAATGTGACAAATGTGACATATCAAAATTAACAACTGACATTACATTCATAAAAAAATATAAAGGTTATACCAAGTATCATAACCCTCAAAGGTATATAATGTAATCATGGAATTATTGCACTTCAATAACTAATGCATTGTTTAAAAATGCCAAATTTATCAAATTTATGGGTGCTATGTGCTCTTCAATAAACCTAATAATTTATTTATTAAAATATATTAACAATATTATGATATATCAATAATTTATATGATATATAGTGACAATATATATATATATATATATATATATATATATATATATATATATATATATATATATATATATATATATATATATATATATATATATATATATATGCAATTGTTATAAAAATGAAATAAAAAAAACCTATGTCTATAACTTCATTAATATTTAATTTCGTTCAATTTTTAACAAATATTAAAGAAAACAGGATTACATTTATTGGAAGTACATGATGGCAATTTGTCAATTGTATTACTGTCTTTCCTCTGATAATTTGAAAATTTTTGCGATACTAATATATTTTCTTTTAAATTATTTACTCTTCGAGCAATGCTAACGTCTTTGAATTTTTTAAATGTCCGTCAGCTTCAGAAGTAAATTTCCAACCTCCATGTCGTTTCAGATCTTATGTTTTTCCAATGTTGATATATAAAGTGACAGAGGTTTTGCAGAGACAATGTCCAGTGAAAGACTTAGAATTGGACAATTGTAAAAAATTGGCTATTGTTGACACTAACTTCTTAAAGGTGTGGACACCAACAGGAGCATTGTACATTTTCGATATATTAGCAATTTTTCACTTTTTACATTGTCTTTTCCTTGTAAGTTTTTGAACTTGTGATTGTAACACCTAAAAAATAGGTGTTTTCTTTGATATCTTCTAGACATATTTTCGTAACTTCCTCTCAACTAATTACGGTTGCCACCTAAAAAAATTGAAATAAATCCATTTGATTAAAAATTAATATGTATGTACTGACATACATTAATATAATATTTTTTGGCGAATAATCTTGTTAGGTTCTTAAATAGGTATGTGAAATTTTATGTAAGTATAATAATTATTAATCTAAATATGTACGCATACGCAAAATGGGTATGTCAAGGTGATTCACTTACAGTTTTGAGAATAAATAAAATTTTAATGTAAACATATTTATGCAGCAGCTGACAAATTTTCTCTCTTTGTTTTTACTTTCGTTTAACAATTTTTATACGCTAGATCTTTTTTAGATATAGCGTTAGCATGTTTTTCCTTCTGCTTATGACACCTCCAAAACCTGTTTTTTGAATAAATTATTGGCTTCTTTGGCCGACACGAAAATCGTTGTCCACGCAATTTATTTTTGATATTTGGAGTAAAAGTCATTTGATGCCAAATCAGGACAGTACAGCGGATGACCCATTAATTCGATTTTTTGAATGCTCCAATAGTCGGTTGCTAGACGAGATGTGTGATAGCTAGTATTGTCAAAGTCTACGTAAAGATTAAGTCTCCGCAATCAGCCGAAATCCTTCCGCCACATAACCCCGCGCGTCGCCCTTGAAAATTTTTAGGCCCAATTGGCCCTCTGAATTACACAAGGTGAATTTAAGAGGTGTTTCGCGCGAGTTACTACATTTCCAATAGGGTGCCTTAAAAATTATAATATAATTAAAATGTCTGTCTTGTATTGCTCTATAGACAATTGTTTTTTAGTGCGTGGACTTGGTTTATAGCCCAGTAAATAAGCCGGAAAATGTGGAAAAGTTGATAACGAGCTCCGATTTAATTTTTTTTTGTTTTTACGTATTCTGTAGACCCTCAGGAACATTTATCACCACTAACATCTGCCTTGCAATAAAAAAAGGAAAAATTTAGGGTAGTTGTGGTTAGTTAGTTGTAGGTTAGGGTAGTTTTTCCACTCCCAAATAATCTCCACTAGTAAAACAGATAAAAAAAAATTAAAATTTGAAATTTTCGGGTCGCTCATTACGGATCCGTGGTCAAAAATCGTGTGAGGGTGGTTGCACCTCATCAAAACCACCCCTAGGAGATACAGAAATGAGGAAATTTTGAAAATTCAAAATTTTACCTCAAAAATTTATTCCTCTATTAGGGGTTTTCGTGGTTGCTGATTACGAATCCGCGGCCAAAAATCATGTGAGGGTAGTTGGATCCCATCAAAACCACCCCTAGGAGTGACAGAAATGAAGAAATTTTAAAAATTCAACATTTCACTGCGGAAATCGTATCTTGGGGGTTTTAGGGCTCGCGGATTACGAATTTGTGACCAAAAATCATGTGAGGGTGGTTGCACCCAATCAAAACCACCCCCAGGAGTGACAGAAATTGAAGAATTTTTAAAATTTAAAATTTTGCCCCGGAAATCATCTCTTGGGGGTTTTTGGGGACGCAGATTACGAATCCATTCTAACGAAATAGCGTTTTGTAGCTGGCTTAGATTCTCAAATTTTACATTTTTATAAATGAACTTTTTAAGTGACCCCACAGAAAGAAGTCATTCGATAAAAGATCAGGTGATCTGGCTGGCCAAAGTATCCGGTACCGTGGACCAATAATATTGCTGTTAAAAGCATTTTCCAGGTACTCTCTAACCATACGGGCATTATGGGCGGGGCAACCATCCATTTGGTACCAGATCATTTAATCTTCCCGAACAACTTCTTTCAAGGCGGGTCCCATTTAGTTTTAAAATAAGTCCAAATAGATTTCTGTTCATAGGTTATAGTCCATAAAAAAGGGTCCAATGAGATGGTGTTCGATAATTCCCACGAATACATTTGTTTTTTGGTGATATTGTGTCCGAGTATGAACAAAGCAATTTTCATTTTCTTGGCTCCAATACCGGCAATTCTGAACATTTGGTTTATTGTTGAGGGTGAATGTACATTCATCGGTAAAACAAATATTTCTTAAAAAATTCCTATCGTTATTTGCTCTTTCCATCATTTCAAAACAAAATGCCATTCTTCGCTCTTCATCTCCTTCCTGCAGCTCTTGATGTTTTTTGAATTTATACGAATAATATTTGTGTTTTTTACCGTGTATGATGTTTATTTACCTCTTGCCCAAAAACCCTCGTACTAACCATTTTGTTTTCCCTCACACTCAGTAGAATATTAAGATCTCTGTTCTTTCTTTCTTTGGCTCTATTTTCGATATCCTAAGTTGAACATTTACAGTTATTTATTACGGTACCATTGGACACGAACTTACTGACAATACGTTTAATAGTTGAAATGGACGGAAACTTGGCACGAGTGTTTGTCAGATTGGTCTCTTAAAAAGTTATCTTACATTTTTTCTGTAAAGTGTACAGGGGAGCCAATAATTGACCCCCTTAAAGTTTACATGGGATTTCCTATGTTTCGCTCGGCGGCGCACCAGCCTTTTATATTGCATTACCCCCTTACCCCAGAAAATCAGGTTACTACGCCACTGGATCCTATTTGTCATACAATAACACAAATCGCGCCCAAATAACAAAACGTTGTAAAGTAGGTTGTGGTCAAAAATGTCAAACTTTCAAGTGAAAACGTCAAATGGCACCTGACAGCAGTTAGTTTTGCCAAAGCTCAAAATACAAGTAGTGTCCCTGGAATAACATCTGCCTACTTTATTTTTATTTTCAAAAAATGTAAAGAATCCCACAAATTATATTCTTGATAATTTAAATTTAATTTTCTTATGCACTATTTATCCAGTGTCCAAAAACTTTTTAGCAACGACTTTTTTATGCTTGGATAGCAGATATTGAATATTCACGGTCTGCAGCAAAAATTTTAATTAACATAATTTTATGAAAATACCGCCATACATACCGTTTTACGTTTTGCCGTACCTGGCAGCCTTGAAAAATCTAATTTTGATGTCAAATATTTACACTTTACACTGACAAAAATTAAAACGGTAACTAGAAAAACTGGGATGAAGGTTATGTGATATTCTCTTAGGTAATGGTTTTCATAATTTTATATGCTTTAGTAACAGTATTAAATTAGTAAGTTTTACACAATTAAATTAAGGATTCAGACTTATATTTTTTGGTAAAATATTATGTATACAATCTAAAAAAAGCTTTTTTCGCAATATTTTTTTAATTATTAAAACCATATTTAAAATTTCTAGCTTTAAATGTACTTTCACGTGACTTAAAACACTTTCTGATTGGTCAACCTCATCGTCCCTCGCCTGTGTTGCCAAATTTAGTACAATTATTTAACTATAGAATGATAACTTATGGCCGGTTGCACCAACACTTTTTGTGCCACTTAAGTTGTTCTTAAGGTACTTGTATCACGAAAGACACTTTTCTAGTATTTTTTTGAAATTTATACCGATTATTATTTTAATTCTGTATCGATTGGTGCAGAATAAAATTTATGAACAATAGAGTTCCGGATATATTTAATTGCAAAGATCGTGTTTTTGAGGCTCTTATGCATTGTACTGTACGGAATGACGAAAATTTTACTTACAAATATAATGTTAACTCTCAAGCTTTATTTACTATGTTTATAAAAACGAATTTTTTAAAACCGATCTCATTGATTGTAACATTACAGTTTTTAAAATATTAATTAATAAATAATGACAAATTAATCCCATTGAACGCCTGAAATAAATACACTAAAAACAATCTGGCAACAATTCATGTGTTGAATCCCCAAATAAAGTATACAGAGCGCATGTGCCAGAATTTACTGATTGTTTTTGAAAAACATAGTTGCCAGATTTTACAAACGAGCAGTTGGTCGCAGTTATTTGTACGGGATTGGCTGGAAATAGTCCATTCAGAGCAAAAATTTGTGTGCTTGGAAGTAACGACGCAGTGAAATGGACTAAATAAAAATTGTTCAAAATTATTGAAGGAAAACGGATAATATTTTTTCAGAATTTTTTGATACATTTTCGGACCACAAAAAAATCACTGAATAGAAAAGACTTGAGACTTATGGAAAAATTCTGAAAAAAATTACCCATATTTTTGAAGGACACTGAATACTTTTGTTCTGTAAAAGCGACTGTTTTCGGCATAACGGCTATTTATCAATAAACAACACAGCCCCACAAAACAAGGTCGAGATCCGTGTGTCAGACCATGATATTCCCGCGTATTTTTTGACGCTGAATCCAAATCCGGCCTCAGAAAAGGCCCTTTAAGTCTAGGATGCCATTTTTTTTTAAATTTATTTGGGCAAACTATGTGCAAATATTTCCAGATTACGTTAGGATTTACTTTTGCACTACATAATGTAGACTTTTACGTTATCCCTGTCGCAAAGTAGTCTGTGTTATAAATTGTGCTATTTTTATTTAAATATTATCTGCATTACACTGCACTACAGCTGACAAAAAAGAGCTTAAAATTAAGTAGCTCTGCACCTTTAAAGTATTTATATTTTAATCAGTATAGGTAGGGCCCCAGTCCCAGTTATCTATTTGCCCCAGAACTCTTGGTTATGTAGCTACCCCACTGTTCATATTACGGGATTAAATTGCAACTCTTCCGTCCTAGATTATAGAAAGAACGTTGTAAGAGTTAACTGTTAGTTTTTTTTGCTGTTTACTTCTAAGCTAGATTGGAGTACTTTTAACACTTTATACTACGTTGCAGCAACGTTACGAATAAACTCATCGCAGTTTTTACGACTTGTGCATAAAACAGACACTATAAAAATTGACAATTTTTATTTTGCTTTGTTAAGAAACAATTGTAAATTTATGTGTTTAACTCTAGCGCTACTTAAGATTTTTTTTGGTTTAGTTCTGGTTATTATTGTTTTTTTATTTTATTTGTCTTACCTGTTTTCTCTACCAGTTAAAGTGTATCCTATTTATTAATGCAACTTTTTAATAAATAATTTAACCAAGTTTCTCTCTCTTTCTATGGAATTAGATTAGAATAGTGAACATTTCTCAATAAATTCAACAAAATAATTTAAATAGTTTTACTAAAATAATGTTATGCACAAGTTCTTTGACCTGATTCAAACGGCTTGGCGTATTTAAGCTTCCACAAAGTACGACCGTAGCTAATTAACTGCAAATGATTTTCAATTAATATTGGTAATTGTTATCGTAAATTTTGTTTTTAATTTTATTGCGTAATTACCTCGTTTTTTTTTCTATTTTTGTGTTTTACATCCTAATATATTGGACCAAGCCCTATCTCTCAGAAAACAAGAGCTGTTAGATGTACGAGGTGAAAGGAATGTTTTTGCTAAAAATCCTTTAGTAAAATGTATATAACAAGAAACGAGATCTCCCTTAGAAAGGTCCGAAATATTCGCCAAATAAGAAAAATGTAAAAAAAACAGAAAATGTAGTTATTCTATTTTAATCGCTCATATTTCATAACTTTGTTAGTATTGGTCTTACAGAAAAACTGTAGGAAGAGAAAAGTTTCTTAATTAAATTTTCTTCAAGATAGGATTGGTTAAAAATCATCAAAAAATTACATCACACGTGTTGCAAAAAATCCAAAAACACTTAGTAACTTTTGGATCCTTTACATTTCTTTAAAGACCTTTATACTTAGCAAAAAAACTTTAAGCTGCAAAAAAACATCTTGCTAAATTTTGTTAAAATTGTTTAGATAGTTTTTGAACAATAATTTTACAATCCAATTTCGTTTAGAAAAATGGACAAGTTTGTAAATTTGTTAGGGTCCAAAAATGGGGCTTGTAAATTTGTTTTCCGCGAATTTCTAGTAAAAATTTTATTAAAAATATTGTTTAAAAGTACTCTGAAAGAAGGTTTGTCGATTGGTTGCCAAAATACAGGCTGTCAAAGTTGACAGGCGTTTTTGGTGCATCTATAAACACTTTTTAAACATGGTTTATATAAAACTTTTGTCATATTTTTATTTATATTTTAGTTTAAAATAATTGTAGAAAAAAACTTATTTTCCTTAAACAAAAATTGTTTAAATAAATCAAAGGAAGTCTTTTCGAGCAATTTTAAAGCAATCAGTAAAAGTTTTTATCAAAAATTCGCGGGGATATTAGATTTTTTATGGACAAAAAAAAAGTTAACAATTTTAAACAGGTGCTGGGGGTGACATTGTAATATATGGCTATGAACAGGTAGCCAGAACCTGCTGGTGGAAGTTTTGTTAATAAGGCCATTGATTAAAGTTAAAAAAGATCTAATAAAAAATAAAACATTAAAATATTGGATTTTCCACATAATCAGATTTAAAAAAATCTCTTCCAAAAAATAGAAGAAGAAAATAATAAAGATCCACTTTTAGCCATTCTTTATGATAATAACACACCAAAAAATAACTTACCCTCCCCGTCAGAGCTTTTGATGGGTAGAAAGAGTAGAATGACTCTTCCAATTCATTAAGACTATTTAAAAGTCCATTCTTATGACCTTGAACAAGTAAGAGACCAACTGAAAGAGAAGCAAGAAGTTCAGAAGAAATATCATGATCGAGGTACTACTCAACTGCCAGATTTGTCAATAGGACAGTCAGTTTTAATCAGAGCAGAAGAAGGAACATGGTGTTCTGCGTCTATTATTCAAAAATATAATAGAAATGACTTTATACTAGAAACCAACAATGGAAAACAATATAGAAGAAACCGCCAGTGGATACGGGTAGCAAGAAGCGATAGTCGTTTGTACCCAAACGAAAATGAATGTATGTACCAGTATTATACAGATGTAAAAAATGTAGGTGCTCCGGCACATGTAATCTACAATCAAGTACCTGAAAGTGAAAATGGTTTCCAAGATGTTATAAGTAGTGAAGAGGGAAATGACGTTCTGAATAACCAAATGAAATTTGAAACAAGAAAAAGTTTAAGAACCATCAAACCTCCGGATAGGTTAGGATTTTGAAAAAAAGAGGCGTGTCATATATGGCTATAAACAGGTAGCCAGAACCTGCTGGTGGAAGTTTTGTTAATAAGGACAAAAAATAAAACATTAAAATATTGGATTTTCCACATATTATTACACCCATTTAATCCGATTTTTATTTTTTAAAATGCGTTAAGGTCTCTAGTTTTCCTGAAAAAAGTATCCCTAAATTTTAGCACCCTGGGATTTTGTAACGCTGCATTTCTGGACCATTGTTTATAAAGCAAACTTTTCTTAGTTTTCCATGAAGATTTCCATTCTTAAATATTGGCATATCATTAGGGAACACCTTGTATACAGGGTATCTGGAAAAATGAAGTAAATCTCGGATATGCAAAAAACACGTAAAAAGAATACCACAAGTTTATATAAACTTTTGTCGTACAGACAGGGGCACCGTACTAGGTATATAGCAATGGACCGGACGAATTTGCGATTACCCTCTAAGCACTGCAGCCAAGGTTCGCGCGACCAACCGGCGCGCTTTCGTTCAATCCTCAGTAACTTTGTAACCACGGACGGGTTGGGATGTACTGCCGTATTTCATGTTTTTCATAATTATTTACGCATGTAGGAGATAAAATTCGCTATTGCCTATCAAAGTTTTTTTGAATCAAAACAATAATAAAATTATTGTTTCGATTCTAAGGAAAGAAAACATCTTATTCTAAAAAATCCCAACTAAAAACTAAGAAAATAATTCTACATAAAAAAATAAGTAAAAACAAAAAAATCTAAATAAATTAATTAATGAAGCAAGTATTCAAACAATCCACCGCCTTCCGCTAAACAATGTCCTAAGCGATGATAGAAACTTCTTCGAACATTGTTTAACATCACAGGTGTAATTGTTTGAAAAACATTGCGAATTTTTACACGCAATTCCTCAAGATTCATAGCGCGATCATCCCGAAAAACATAATTTTTGGATTTTGCATAACCCCAAAGAAAATAATCGTTAGGAGCCAGATCAGGAGAGCGAGCGGGCCACGGTATTGTATAGCTCTCAATCCAGCAATAAGACGGTTTGGAAAAGTATTATTTAAATAATCCAAAACCAAACGTGCATTATGTGCTGGACAGCCATCTTGTTGAAACCACACTTCATTAAATCGAGGAACTGCCAATCGTCTAATTTCTGGAACTATTTGCTGTTGCAAAAGATCCAAATATTTTTGACCAGTTAAGTTACCATCAATGAAGTATGGCCCAATAACATGTTCCCCATAAACACCGCTCCAGACATTTACCTTTTGAGGACGCTGAGTTCTAAGTTCAAAATACCTATGCAAATTTTCCTGAGACCAATAACGGGAGTGAGTGGAATTATGCCTACCATGGAGTGGAAATGTTCAGTAAAGACAATGTTTCGAATAAAATCTTCATTTTCATTTGCCTTATTCATCATGTTTTCACAAAACTTCATTCTCCTAATTTTGTCCTCAGGATAAATTTCTTGGGTTTTTTGAACGATACTTATTTTTTTTTATATTCTCCTCACCGTTCTTGTACTTAAATCAACCTCATCCGCAAGCGCACGTGTTGACAAAGTTGGATTTTTATTAATTAATGCCAACAAATTCATTTCTTTTGCTTCCCGTTCCTCATTAACTTCTTGGACGTTTTGTATTTAATGGTTTCTGGAAGAAACGCACCCGTATTTTTGGAAATTATTTATAATTCTTGAAATAGTAGTAATTGCAGGGTGTGGCCTATTAGGATAATTCTCAGCAAATATATTTTTTCCCGCTGTAAAGAATTACCCCCATAATACCACTGAACAATTTTTACTTTTTATTCAATTTGATAAATATCCATTTTAGGTTTTAAATGTTAAAGATTTTTTATAAACACACGTGTCCTTACCTTAAATTCGCCAGGCGAAATAATTTTTATACATTTATAATTCCCAATAAACTAAAAATTGTGTTACTTTGTTGTTTCTTACTGAATAAAAAAGAATGCATACACAAATAGCGGACGATTGCAAATTCGTCCGGTCCATTGCTATATACCTAGTAGGGTGAGCTCCAATACAGATATATTCCAATTTGATTTTATTAAGATGTAATATCAAATAAGACTTTTCAAATTGCTCTCAAAGAAAGTGTTGTAAGTTACTCCCACCTGCAGGGACTTACTAGCTCTGGCCCTTATTTTTACACCCCGTATTGATGAAAACATTGGACATCGTTTTTTACAATCCTTTAACTATAGACTAAAAATTAAGTTCTCTTCTTTCTTTATGTTGCTAATTCTAACCGTTTTCGAAAAAACGTTAGGTACTTTATTTACACTGTTAGTCCCTTAAGTTCTGTCGGGTTGAATATAAAAAAAAGAATATTGTTTTATCGCCAACATAATAGTTTTAATGAAAAGTCAAACGTTAAATTAAAAACTTCGTTGGTGGGTTCAACATGGGCTCCGTGAAGTCTAATACACTCGCGAACACGGCGAATTGAGAAAATTTCTCTCTTTCATATTCAACCGAACAGAAGACTAACAGTGTAAATAAAGTATCGTTTTTCAAAAACTGTTAGGATTAGCAACAAGAAGGAAGAGTACTTAATGTTTAGTCAACAGTGAAAGGTTTGTAAAAAAATGTTGTCCAAAGTTCTTATCAATACAGAGCGTAAAAAAATGAGGTCATGAGTGTCACAGCTAGTCCGTCCCTGCAGCTGTGAGTAATTCACTACTAACCTTTACACACCTCCTTTGATAGTAATTTAAGTATTACTTGGTATTACATCTTTTTAAAATAAAATTAGAATATATCTAGCAGTTCAATAATAATATCTAAAAAACTTGATTCCATTGGAGTTCTTTGGGAACCAATATTTTCAAAGAGGCCTATACAAAAAAAGTTTATATGAACTTGTATTCTTTTTACTTGTTTTTTCATATCCGGACACCCTGTATATAATAAATGTTTCAATAATTTAAATCTGTCACGCTTTCGCAACGCAAATGTATGCTGATGAATTAAGTTAACCTAAAGTTAAACTTTTTTCATTTTGTACACTTTTTTTAATCTGCAAAACTGCTTTCTTTTTTTACTTCTGAACATTGAAATTTGTCGGATTATTTTAAGTCTGTGGTGGCATAAACTGAAAATCTTTTAAAGTAAAAGGTAAGATAAAAATGTTACCACCTGCGAAGCTGTATATTGTCTCTTGATTCTTCGATGAACAATATTAGACAACCTGAAGTTCTATTGGCATGTATTGATGAGAAGGAAACAGAAAAAATCATCGAGAATATGATTTTATGTATATTACGGTTTCTAGAACTGTAAAAAGCAGATACTCGTAATTATAAGTTACTGTATCCATAATAATGTACTTAAAAGATCCAAAAACGGATGTAATGTGTATCAGCCTAAATGGGTATTAAAATCGCTTTATTCCAGTCAACTGGTTTATTCATTTACCAGCGGAATACGTGTCATTTACCTTTAATGATATCTATACAGTAAATATTACATTTACATACTGTAACAGAATCATAAACAGATTCAATTAGATTTTATGAGACTACCTCACTAACATTATTACTTTTATCTTTTCGCATAAGTGCAGAGCAAAATTTTTGAATATATTTGGTATTGTCGTGGCAGATTTATTAATTTAAAAGTCCTCGTTGGGTACACGTCAAAAAAAACTTTATACAATCGGACTCCTTTTTTTCTGATCCCGAGGTATAGAATATAAGATCTTAACTGAAAATTTAATAATAATTATATTTAATAAATTTAAAATTGTTAAAATTTTAATGAAAATTATAGAGATTCTGAGATCGCTTTTTTTAGACGTAATGTCATATTTCATGTCATGACTTCTTTATAAATTTTATTTCCCAACACCAAGCAAAGAAAAATCTGGAGATGTTAGATCTGGAGATCGTGGTGGCCTCCTTATAGGTCCATGTATTCCTATCCAACGGTTGTTAAAGTAAGTATTTAAATACTCTCTTATTCGAAGAGCGTTATGGGTAGGGGCGCCATCTTGTTGAAAGTAAATCTCTAGCAACAACTTACCCACTTTGTTGACAAACAGATCGTGGAGTTTCAATGTGTTTTCAACATTTTATTTGACATTCATCTGACCAAATTTTTTTTTGCTAAGCAAACGGTCCTTATTATTTTTAATTTATTTCAAGACTAGTGACATAATTTCAATCTTTTCACATCATCACCATATATATATATATATATATATATATATATATATATATATATATATATATATATATATATATATATATATATATATATATATATATATATATATAAAATATATATATATATATATATATATATTTACTATAGTATAAAGTCAATATACTTTACTCCATTTAATGATCCCATTCATAATAAATACTGGATCCCTAATTATCCGGCCGTTGAAAATTCCGCACCAAACATTTATTCCCCATATTTCTTGGAAATGTGTCTCGCGTACCCAGTGAGGATTTTGTACAGACCAATAGTGATTGTTATGTCGATTTAAGATTCCATTGTTATGAAATCGGGATTCGTCCGTCCATAGAATTTGTGTCAAAAAGTTGGGATCATCGTGTATCTTCACAGATATCCATGCAATGAATTCAATCCTTCTTTCGTAATCAGTGTTACGCAAACTTTGTACCAGATGAATTTTGTACGGATAAAAACCGTTATCTACTAAAATACGTTGAACTGATGATTTGGTAATACCCGTCTCATTGGAAATTAGTTCAATTGATGCGTTAGGATGGATAGAAACAAAAGCGAGTACATTGATAATGTTATCTTCCACTCTAACAGGACGCAACTGCGGTACTCCTTTTGGGATGGGAAAAGCACCCGTTCGAAGTTTTCGTTCCACATTCGCAAATGTTCTTGGCGATGGGGTAGCTCTCTCTGGAAATCGCTCTCTGTACAATGCTGTAGCTCTTCTCGCATTTTTGGTACACTCTCCATAAACTAGCAACATGTCTACGTATTCACTAAAAGTGTATAAAGACGACATACTTAATAAATTAATTAATTTTGTCTGATTATCATTTGACATTTGTTGTCAAACTAAGTGATCAAAATTGGATACCAAGGCAATTCAACTTGTAACGAAGCAGGTGGCGAAGTAATTAAGTATTATTTCAAATCTCAATAAATACATAAATCACTTAATAAAGCGGAAACGGCGTAAGATAGATATAGGATATGGTACATAATATTTATGTAGAATTAATAGAAGAGTTTGAAAACTGGAAAATATACAGGGTGTTCCATTATAAAAATAAAAATTACATCTATTATCTTATTTATGGCACACCCTGTATATGTTATATTTTAATTTTAAGAATCTACTTTTAAAACGAAACACCTTTTATCTGAAACATTTTTTTTTTCGACGAACCGTTTTCGAACAAATCGCTGGGTAAATAGGTCTGTGACCCTGAAATAATATAAATTTTATATATATATATATATATATATATATATATATATATATATATATATATATATATATATATATATATATATATATATATATATATATATATATATTATATATATATATATATATATATATATATATATATATATATATATATATATTATATATATATATATATATATATATATATATATTTTATAACTCGGTTCCTCCGTCGCCTTGTCCATTAACATATGACTTGTATTTTAATAGACCATTTTCCGGCCTTGTAATGTAAATTGCTATTTAAATATCATTTTAAATACGTGCTTACTACA
The DNA here is from genome assembly GCA_019359885.1 of Listronotus oregonensis. Lineage (NCBI taxonomy): Eukaryota > Metazoa > Arthropoda > Insecta > Coleoptera > Curculionidae > Listronotus > Listronotus oregonensis. Next base: position 50,057 of record JAHBCN010003273.1, on the reverse strand, counting down.
CGTAGAGGGTATCCCATTTTCGACACTTTTATAGGGTGTCTCCGTTATTGTTAGTGCTATCTAAAAAGTAATATAGGCGTCATGTGCTCTTTTTGGGTCAAACGTAAAATGAAAAAAATCAAAATTTGAAAATTGTCGCTCGCTTAAAAGATACGGCGAAAATAAAAAAAATTGTCAATTTCAGAATAACTATATATTTTCTTAGTTAAAAAAGATAAAGAAAAATGTTTTCTACAAAAGTTTTTTTATAATGATTGTTAAATAATCTTCCGTTTTCAGAATAAGTAAACTGGGTCGGGTAAAAAAGTTATTGGACCTACCCTCATTTTTTAAATGGAACACCCTGTATATTTTAATCTACAAAAATATCATATTAAATTTTCTTTTATTTGATGATATTGGTTTTCTATGCGATTTATTTAAACTTTATTACTTTTAACCACAGTAGGCTATGAAATAAAAGCTAATATCCTAGAAACAAAACTATGATAACATTAACATTTACCATCAATTTCATTTTTACATGTTAATTTGTAAAAATCAACGAATTCTTGGATGAAAATAAAGTAAACAAACCTTGTGTGGCATTAATATATTCAAAGGGGCAAGCCGGAAGAGTCCTCGTAAACACACTGCACCGGCAACATTGATTAAACACACTGAATAAAATCACTCTGAAAATAGTAACTTTTTCAATGTTTATGGCATTGCACCATAAATAACATTTTTATAAATCGATTATTCTTTATTGTTAAAAATTATTTTTAAAGCCAGAAAACTATTTTTTGTATGTCATTCACTTTAGATGCTTAATTCGATTGCTATTGACCGACCAGACCCGCCCAGTGGTTTCTTAAGTGGCTTTAAAACATGGAAGATGCTAAATCGCATTCGAACTGGTGTTGCACCTGTAAAAACAAACTTGATCAGATGGAGACTATCCGAGCCAAATGACGACAAGTGTGACTGTGGCGCAGTACAGACAATGGAACATCTCCTGACATGCCCAAACTGCCCCATACAGTATTCCTTTAACGACTTATGGCTAGGTAAACCCGAAGCATTGGACGTGGCCCAATACTGGGCCGAGAAACTTATCCGGATACGAAAAAGTAAAGTAAGTTCGACTGCCGTTTTTGCGAAATTCGCGGGAACTCACTTTTGGGACTTTGGGAGGCCATTTTCAGCGGGTTCCCATGTCGAAATCTTGATCAACTTTTTCTCGCTCCAAAGCATCCGCGAAGACCTAAGAATTGCGCCACAAATGAAAACTGTACAGATTTATTTACAGCTTTGGGTACTTATAGGTCTTCAGGTATTGGACTATAAAGAAACTTTTGTATAAAACATTTTTCTGTATCTCCTTTAACTAAGAAAATATAGGGTCATTTTGAAATTGACAATTTTTATTTTATCATTTAAGTTTGACCCAGCATTTTGAGAGCACTAACAATTATGGAGATACCCTATAAAAATGTCGAAAATAGGACACCATGTACTTTATTTTAATTGATTAAGCTAATACCGGATATAAAATGTATCAGCATAAATAGTTATTAAAAAGGATCTATTGTGGTGGAATGGTTTATCCATTTACCACTTCGATGCATGTCATTAAACTTTAACAATATCCACACAACAAATTTTACACGCCGTACTCGAGCGATGACCCATTAGTTTTACCAAAGCGCTTTATTTGAGCTCTATCGACTATTCAATTTAAATTAGCACATCCACTGGACAACATCAATGCCCCTATTGTTTATGTTTTTGCGTGGTTTTCAGTAATCCAACTTTATACAGGCTCTTATTTCCTGAATAGAAATGAAAATAAATGGGATTTTAAACAGTAGTTCGTTTCGTTTACTGAATCGACTTTCTTAAGATTACTTCCATTAGAAAAGGGAATATTTTTTTAATCTCCATAATTAATTTTTGTGTTTAAAGGAAATTTCCTTAATATTAAAGTAAATCGTAAAATTTATTTTTTATGCCAAATTATCTTACTTCTCAAGTAGCATTTAGGTAAAGTTTTCTACAAGTTTGCATCAATGTAATTCAATGAACTGTATTTAGTCCAGACAACGAAGCTAGAAAATTTGGGATTAAGCTTAACTTACCCTCCTCTTCAAAAACTATACTTTAAAGCTTAAGCTGAATAAAATTTGACTCAAGTAAGTTAAAAAAGTAGTATTTTGTTTATTTGAAACATTATTTGAAATATTTCAGCCCTTTAAAATCAACCTCTATTATGATTTAAAAAACCATATATTTACCCTAAAAAATTAATATATTATTACAGTGTTTTGCATGAAAATTTGGGATTGAGCTTAACTTACTCTCCTCTTTAAAATCTCCATTATGCTGAAGGTAGCTTTTTATTTTTTAGGGATGAAAACTACCCCTTATTGCAAAAACTTTCAAAACTTTCATATTAAAGCTTAAGTCACATTAAATTATGCTCATATAAATTAAAAAATAAATATTTAATATATTTTAACCCTTGAAAATCAACCCTTATTATGATTTATTAAAAAAAAACATTGTTTACCCTAGAAAAATTAACATATTGTCACAGAGTTGTAATTAAGGGGTAGTAAGTAGGAGTACTAATTTAATTTTGAAATTTTTTAATCCTTGAACATTTACCCCTTACAATATTACAATGCGAAAAATAGTACAAAACCATGGATTTAAAAAAAAATGCATGGAATCACTTTTAAAATGCTCAAAAAAAATGATTTTTTTTTAAGCATAACTCCTTCAGTTTTTGTGATAAAAAGTTCTTTAAAAAAACATTTTCTTTGTTTTTTAAAGAGCTGTAAGATCCTATATATCCTATATAAAACTGTTAAAATAAGTTACTTTTTTAAAGGGGTAAGTTTAAAGGGCTGAAACAAGGTAGTGCTCGTCTATACACATGCGTGTTAATCGTTTATATCTTAATCCATTATCGTCATACAGTAAATTTTAAAAAAGCAAAATGTTTGTAATTTAAAAAGCTACAATTTGATACTTTGGTAATTTTTACGTGTTACCCTTAGTTTTTGAGTTATTTTGAAGAAAAAGTAATTTTTTTTGAAAATTCTGAAATTTGACTTTTACTTGCAGCTTTATTTTTTTCAAAATTAATCAATTTAAATCGGTTGAAATTTTAGAATGTATTTATGATACATAGATAAAGAAAATTTAAAAACGGCTACGACTCATTTTAATTAGGGTGGTAGTTAAAGGGTCATTTTCGAAGATTTTTGCACTCAAAAATCTTGGTCTAACCTTATTTTAATTATAACTCACTCAAGTTTTATCATATATATCTTTTTTTAAAGAAACGTCTTTGCAAATGCTTCAAAAAAGTTTTTATTTATTTTTCTCTAAAAATACGTAGATTTTGCGTTATTTGCCTTTGAAACTCTGAAATTTTGTTTTTGATAAATAACAGCTAACGTTTAAGAAACCACAACTTGGTTTGTATTGGTCCCACAGCAATTACAAAAAAAATATATGATTTGTTTTTTAAAAGCTAAAATTTGTTCATTTTTTTGATAAAATGCATACTTATTAAGTTATTTCCAATAAAACGATTAAAAACGTTGATTTTCTCGACGAAAAATTCCGACTTTCGATCGCGAATAACTCGAAAAGTATGAATTTTACAAAAAAAATGCATAGAACATTTTTTGCTTGGAAATCATCTTTCTATCGATTTCTGTGGTCAAAATATATAAAAAAAATTCCACCCCGAGTTAGTTTGGCAACCACCCCCAAGGTAAAGGCGCCCTTAGGCATGATGTATGCATTGATCCTTGGACTATTTGCTACCTACTGTCAAAATTTTATGTCATTGTATGCATTTTGAAAAAGTTTCCTGGACTAATTAAAGTATTTAGGGTTACCATTTTGTCAAGAAGATTAAGGTATGGAAGTTTGCGCATAACAGTGTTGCCGATGTGACGAATAATTATTATTCTTGGACATAATAGCTACTTGGATTGTTTCCAAATTTATAACAGTTTGAAATAAATGAATAATATTCACCGTTAATTATGCCAGAGGAATTGCTTTTATACTTAAAATAATAACTGTATTTCCAAAATAGTATGTCTGCCATCAGAGCAATTGTTCCAGTCACCAAAATAATAGCATTACCTAATTCGGTTAGTTTAGGTTAGTTTTGGTAATGCATTTTATTGTTTGGCCATTAATTACATTTTTGGGTGAATACACAAACATTAACAGGTAATGGTTTTTTAATAGTTTGACTTTAACAAGTTGGTGTACAGATCCATTATTTTGAGAACATACCAATTTATACGATAACTAAAATGTGAATAATTTGGTAACCGATTAAATTTCACCCTTTAGAAAATGTCATAAACCAAGGGCAAAAACAAAAGGTCGGTTATTAAAATTGCCCTAGCTTTTTAAAAAGTGACCGCAAAAAATGTTTTTTAGCCTGTTTTTCACCTGTAATTTTGACTGGAATAAATAAAATGCAATGTATTATTGCTCCCAATTTTTGTCTCTTCATAAACTTACACATAAAGCAAGATTTACTCTTGTCAACAGGGCATAACTTAAATGTTAACTATTTGACAAAAAATAATTTGGCTCGGGATTTTGGGTTTAAAATAGATTCATTTATTTAAAAAAATACCTTGCAAGGAATATGAAAAAAAAGGTTTGGCAATCTAACAACGTAATTTTATACATTTTTTTCATATATAAGCAGTAGGGTAGATAGTTTAAGTGACCAGTACTGCAAAACTTGTTTAAATTTGTTTTTTTGATATTATTTATGCTTATTTCATTTTATTGATAAGTTTCGGTAGAGTAGACAAAATTTTCTTAGAAAATTGCTGTTTTATTGATTAAATATTAGTAAAACTATTTATTTTCAATAATTTATTACTTACTTTATTATCCATCTGTTTTTTGCCAAAACAAAAAGATATTTTTATGTTTATTTAGATTTTTTCAAAATGTTGTTTATGTTTTTGTAATCATAAATTAATGCAGTTTTTAGTGTTGATAATGGTTATTAAATGCATTTTTAGCTAACACACATCCTCATTATTTTAAATTTATTACATTTTTTCCCAAAAAATTAACCTAGAAATTGCTCCTTCTTTCCTAAGTTAATGGTATGTCCAAAGCTATATCATGCAGTACTAAAAAATCCGTTTGAGACCCAACGTGGTATTCGATAATTTGCCTTGTTTGAAATCCTCGTCAAACGCCCTTCAGGGTGTTAAACTGGATCTAAGAATTTTGCACCGCCAAAAAAAAAGCGCTCTTAGTTTCCAAAACAGAGCATATATATTCAATAATTTTTACACGCACGCTAGAATGAGTTTTCAGTCAAGGATTTATAGGGTTCGAAGTAGCTCAAGAGCATTTTGTGCAATTTTACAGTGTTCTCGTGATGAAAAGTGCCTTGCATATTAATTCCCCTTATTTATTGTTAAACTTTTTAGAGCAGACCAAACTATGAGACGCGTTAAAATTTTCGTCACTGGAAAGCTACTCAGTTTATTCATTGCAACCTTCGAGCACATACTACTAGAGGCAGCCATGAAGCTTGGTCGTTTGAACAGTGTGGGTGAGATAGAAAGAAAAATAGGATTACAATATTTCTCCCCCACTTCACTTGCTGATTAGTCGGTGGGGAATGGTATATACCCCGCCAACCAATCAGCACGCAGAGCGGGGTATATACTCCCTCCCGCCCACCAATCAGCAGGTAGAACGGGAGCGAAATGTTGTACTCTTATTCTTCTTTCTCTCTCACGCACTTTGTTTGCACGGCCAAGTTGTAAGACTGCCTTTAGTCGTATATGCTCGTAGGTTGCGATAAATACTCTAAGTAGCCTTGCAATCACAAACATTTTTTCGCGCGTCAGAGTTTGGGTCTGTTCTGAAAAGAATAACAATAAAAAAGGGGAATTAATGTGCGTAGCACATCAGGGCCGTACCTGGACCCGAATTTTGGGGCGAGGGGTTAGGCAAATGGGTTTTCCTAAAAGAAAATATCAGGTTAAACTAAAAAACACACTTAACAACGTTAAAATTTTTAAAATAATAATTATAATAACAACTGAATATTTCTTTGCTTTTCCTTCGCAAAACGATTTAAGACTTTCGCAGTATCAATTTTAATATTTCTATGTACGCCTAAAAAAGTCCTGTTAGCCGCTCTTGACCAGTTGAATTGCACAAATAGTCTTTTTTTTGCCTGAGGCTATTTTGCCATTTAGCAAGAAATAGTGTTTTAAACGTCTTAGCGATGAAAATGATCGTACCGAGGAGGCTGTAGATACAGGTAATGTGGCCAGAATTTGTAACAAAGTATGAGTATTAGAAAAAAAAGATGCTTATATATTTTAGGTTTATTTATAGTTGCTTTTTAATGTAGAAAAAGTGGTTTTGCTGTTTAGAAATTTCTTTTTTTGACCAATAAAGCAATTTAGATACTTTTTTTTGTATTGAAGACTAAGTAAAATATATATTGTTCAGAAAATCTTTAAAAGAAAGAGATATAGGTACCAGTCGTTTTTATTTTATTTTACTTTATAAGATTTTCTGAATTTTCGGGGTGGGGGGATGAACCTCCAAAACCCCCCTCAGATACGGCCCTGTGGCACCTTATTTATCACGGGAACACTGTGAAATCGCACAAAATACTCTTAAGCTACTCAGAAGCCCATAAATGTTTGACTGAAAACTCACTTTGGCGTGCTAGTAAAAAAATATTAGATGTATATGCGTTGTTTCTGATACTCAGAACATCTTTTTATTGTGATGTAAAATTCTTTGATCAAGTTTTACATCCTGAAGTAGGCTTGACAAAGATTTCGATTAAGGCATGGGGGCGAATGGGATATATTCCACGTCGGGACTCTAACTGTTTTTTTTTAGTACCGCATATACTAGCTTTGGACACGTCATTAAATTAAGAAAGGAGCATTTTCTAGGTTAATTTTTTAGGAAGAAAACGTAATAAATTTAAAATAATGAGGATATGTGTTAGCTTAAAATACTTTTAATAACAAATATTAACACCGATAGAGTGCATTAATTTATAACTTAAAAGATATGAACAACCTTCTATACAAATCTGAATATACATGAAATGATTTTAATTTTTTTGTTTTAAATAGAAAATATGGACCTTTAAAGCAATAAGTAATAAAATACTGAAAATAAATAGTTTTACTAATATCAAAGAAAATAATAGCTAACCGCAATATTATTTTCTTTGTAGCTATTATTTTCTTTGCTAATATTTATTTAGCTAAAACAGCATTGTTTTAGGAAAAGAAAGCAAATATTTTGTCTATGCTAGATGTAAAACTACCTGAATTTATCAATAAAATGTAATAAGCATGGATTGTATTAAAGAACCTGTTACAAAAACCAATTTTAAAGAAGTTCTGCAGTATTGGTCGCTTAAACTATCTATTATACGGCTTATTTTTAAAGAAAACATAAAATTACTTTGTTAGACTGTCAGACCCATTTTTTACATATTTTGTGCAAGGCAATTATTTTTTTTATATTTTTTTATGCTTAACCGATTTTAAGCGCAAAATCCCGAACTAAATTATTTGTTGACCACCAGTTGGCATTAAATATTTAAAAATGTGCTAAGTTGCCGAGATTTTTCATTTTTCACTCTTTATTAATTTAGTTCGTTGGTAAGGTCTTTGGTAACTTTAACAATGAGCTAATCACTCGGCTGTTATTGTTCTAAAAGCTATACATCGCATCACCTCAAATAAAGGGTTAGTCATTTTTATAAAGATTTTTAGCAATTTGCTAAAGACCGAAGGGTAGTATGATACAAAAAACTACTTTTGCAAAGGGTATATAAAAAAAAGACTTAAATTTTTGAGTACAATTTAATTTTTGTTTTTAAATTAGGTATATTTTGATTACTGAAAAATTACAGACTAACAATAAATCACAAAGTTAGCTATTTCAAGTGATTAATCATTTTAAATCAGTATAAGTAACTAAATATTCCATTTGATTATATTGTTGACCTTTATAATCCATCAACAAGGGATTTAGTTTCAATAGTTGCATTCGGAAAATTGAGCATAAAATTTTGTTTATTTAGGAGCGTTGTTATTCACGCTTTTAAAACACCTTATTTTAATTTCAAATCTATTTGCATTATAGTCCAATAAATGAAGGGACAAAGCTGTAAATAAATCTGTAGAATTTTCCTTTGTAGCGCAATTTTTATGTCTTTGAAATTACCTTCGAGCGAAAAAAACTTTATTAACATTAACAGGTCCTTTCCCACCTTAAAATGACCCCTCATGGCCCGAAAAATGGATTTACCCCTAATACCTGCCAAAATATGCAAATTGGAGAAGTTTTGTTTGGACAAAAAATAAAGATCGCCTTGTAATTTACAAAAATGGTCCTTATACTTTTTTTCAAAAAATCGATAGTTTTCAAAATAACAGGACCCAAAAGTTCCCTCATTTCAGCTGCCGCTCTACCGCTAGAATGCCGCTATCTTCATGGATTCACTTATAAGCGCGCGAACGAATTGTTCCATTACTCGGGCAATAATGTACATCTTTTAATCATTCAAAGTACATTGGAATGGAAAAACCCGTACCTTTAATTGCATATGAGTTTGGGTCCAGTCTAATTTTCTATAATATTAAAAAAAGCTGTCAATTTTTTTTTCTCAGAGAGTATCTCATTAACTTATTTATTATTAAGTTTTCAATGATACCAGAAAAATTCCTTCACCACATTTCTTGCGTTTTGATAAAAAATTGTTTTGCCCATCTGCATTTTTTAGCCACTTCCGGAGTTCTAGAAAATCTAGAATAGACGCGAATCAAAAACTCATCCCCTATTAAAATGCTTTTTAATGCACATCATTTGAAAGCTAAGATTGTCTAGTTTTTAAATGTACTTTTTTCTTTTTAATAAATTCCAATAATTTGTCAAAAATCAGAGAAATTCATCACACCAGTGACTCGCGGACTCGCAAGTAACCACATCTATCCAGTGTGAAATGTTATGGATTTTTTAACGGTCATTTTTACGAAAAATATTGGTGTTGCGAAAAAAAAAGGTAGGAACCTTTTTGTAGATTTTAGGGTGATCTTAATTTTTCGTTTAAACAAAAATTCTCTAATTCACATATTTTGGCAGATATTCGCGGGAAATTCATTTTTGGGACTTTAGGGGGCCATTTTCAGCGGATTCCCACGTCGGAATCGTGATAAACTTTGAAAACTGTACATATTTATTTACAGCTTTGGGTATTTTTAGGTCCTCAGTTACTGGACTATTATATAGGAACAGTCAGTCTCGGACTGGCCCTCCTACCTACCTGACCGAGGGTAGGTGTGCCCTCGGCCTCTTTATTAAAACCAATGCAGCCGCGAGGCGCCGGCACGCGAGTAAAGACACAAATCAGTGAATGTGGGAAAGCTGACCACCTACTAGAAGTGGCTATGATGAGCTTAACTACCGTAATTGATGCTACAACCTGACAACCACGGTTTTTTTTTAGCTACTGTGGATGGAACAACGACGCCCTGCCGGTCATCGCCCTGGCCAGACCAAAGAGCATTGCCGCCAGTCAGCGCAGCGGTGCATGCGCAATTTTTAACTGTCACTCTCAAACTGTCACAGCTAAAGCACTCTGGATGCCACCGGATTGTATCACACAAATTCTACAGTCTTTTTTTCTTTTTTATGTTTGTTTTATATGTTGATTCTTCTACGATAATGTATTAGGTGATTGATGGTAATCCTTCGCCCTCCACTTTTTTAATTTGAAACTAATTAAAACTAAACTGCGTTCTAATCTATTCAATGAGAATTTGAAAGCATTTTCTATTAAGCAAGCGGAAAGAGAAACACTAATGAAAATAGACAATGATAAAATAATAGAGTTTCTATGTAATCAAAGTCAAGGGAATATTTTTAAAAGTATTGTTAACTGTGTCTCCTGACCCTAGCTTATCTATTATCTATTTCTGTTAAGTTACTAATAAAATAGTTTTTAATTATTAATTTTATTAATTTATGTTGTTTGTACCCTTTTTTAATATATATTATTTATTAGGGTGTTAAAAGTATGATGCCCATGATTTTAATGGGCGATAGCGATAGCGGAGCTCAAAACAAGTCAAAAAGTTCATATGACATATGTGTTAAAACTTGACAGATTTTTGTTTAAACGATATCAAAGTGATAAACTTTAGTAGCAATTATTTTCGAAACGCTTAACAATTGGCAACTTTCGCCTTAATCGCTCATCGGTTCATTCATTGGCTAATAAAAAAAACTAAGTGTTAAATGTCTACAAATTAAAAAAAATATTAATAATAATAATAATAGTTCTTCCGGTTAAACATATAAAAAACAATTGGCAACAACGCTGCAGTTCGTCAAGTCAGTAGTTACTTTGTGTTATGCTTAGTCGCTGCGGTATTTTTTATTTCGTGCCTTAAAGTTCGAAATAATGTTTTCAAACAAGGAATATGCCGATATGTTAATAGTTTACGGCAAGGCAAACCATAATGCTAATCTAGCAGCTCAAATTAACCGTGAAAGAGAAAGAACTGGATGTGTGCAACCGAGAAATCCTGAGAGGTACATAATATGTAACTGTGGAACAAGAGAAAAGAATTCTGGAAATCGCGAAACAAAATCTTGAAACTAGTACGAGGTCGTTACCCCACGAAGTAAACGTATCACATACCACAATTCACAGCTGTTTCTTTTTTTTATAATTAGAGACTTTCTATTTTTCAAGCAAAATAAAAAAGTGCTGTTTTAAAACATAATAATTTGTGAATTTTGTGTGTGGTAAGTACAATTATTTTTTAAATACAAATAAAATGTAA
>JAHBCN010003273.1:0-36574 GCA_019359885.1 Listronotus oregonensis | reverse complement strand
AAAAAATTTTTAAAATTTATTTTAAATTTTTTTGTTTTAGTTTCTGTCTTGACAACGGTGCCGATCCCCGAAACGTAGTTTAGTATTTGGGATTTTTGGGGGTTTTCTTTTTTTTGTTGCAGGCATCTGCAAGTTTATAGAGGTCAAAAAACTGGACAGGGTCAGCCCGTATACCCCGGGACCCGACCGAAGGGGTCCCATTTTCTAAAAAGTAGTATGGCGAGTATCCCAAATAAAACAAACTGATATATTGTTCTTGTTTCATTTTTACAAATCCGGTTTGTTAAAAATAAAAGTTTCATAAATCTAACGGAACGATAGCTTGCCAAAACGCTTACGTCTTAAATTTGGTGTAGTTTGTAACATTTAAGTGAAAATGGCGAAACGCTAAAAGAAGGCTTATCGATTCAAAAAGAATTAGGTGTTCTAAATTACACTTCCGCATCGGTTTTTAACTGTGCTAAGCCCTAAAAGCTTTTAAAAGTATTATTTTATTCTGTACTTAAACCCGGAGCAGGTGTGGAAATGGTAAAAAACAACACAGTAAAACTCATTAGGATAAAGTGGTCTGAAACGCAAATTTTAAAAATACGATTATTGCTATATACAATATTATATTTAAAAAATAAATAAATAATGTTTATTTATTTTAAAGCTATAAAATAAATAATTTTAATTATTGAAATACGTATTTTTGTTGGTAGCGATGCTAATGCTAAAATTTCGCACTAAACAGCATTATTAAACAACATTTTTACGAACTACACCGAAAACATAGTAGTACAGTGTGGGGGGGGAAGATGTTTGACCTCCGGATTTTTTTGTACAGTTTAAATTTTTATAAAAATTTGGAATTAAGTTGCTTTTACCCTCTAGATCAAGGTTTATATATGCTTAAGGTGTGCTTTCTATTTTTAGGGGGTAAAAACCACCCCCTATGCTAAAAAATTAAAAAACCATTAAAATAGACATTATGTAAATTAAAATCATAGCTAAATATGTAGGATAAATATATTTTTATATTGTGAGGTATATTTTTTCGATCCTCATAAATCAACCCCTATTATAGCTTAATTAAAAAAAAAAAGATTTACCCCAAAAAAATTAACAGCAGACAGCATTGACAGATTTATTAATTAAAAATATTACTGCCTAAATTATTACCTATTTGATTATTTGGCAAATTTTCAATCCTTAAAAACCACCCCTTACAACAGTGCAATTCTTATAAACCAATATAATAGATATAAATAGAAAAAAAAATAGAATTACATACAAAAATTATACCGGTAAAAGTATGAAGTATACCAGTTATATAGAATATTATGCTCCGAAGTGGGCTATTCGAATTTTCCGAAAAAAAATTGATTGGTTTTTTGAACATAGCTCCTTTAGTTTTAATGATAGAAGGTGTTTTATAAAATAATTTTGTAGGGTCTTTTAAAAGCTTTAACGCTATGTGAATTAAATCCTTTTAAATCCCTTAGTTTTAAAATGGGATGAGTTTAAAGGGCTTGACTAAGGTGTTGCTCGCTCGTAAATAAAGGCTTTAAACGGCCATATCTTGCCAAATATTTATTGTACAGAAAAATCTAAGAATCAAAAAATCTTTATAATCAAAAAAGCTACAATTCGGTACTCTAGAATTTTTTTCGTATCTTCAGTATTGTTGGAGTTATTTTGAAGAAAAGACCACTTTAAGCTCCAATTTTTCTAAAATTAAGCCTTTTAAATTGATCAAACTTCTAGGATGTATTAATAATACAAATATAAAAAGAATCACAAAAGGGTAGAAATCAATTTAAATTAGGAGAGGAATTAGGGGGTTGTCTGTAATGATCTTTTCGTAGAAAAAAGTAGGGACCGACCTTATTTTTATCATAACTTGCTCAATTTTTATGCTAATTTTTTTTTTGTTTTTGAAAGAAAGGTCTTATTATATACTTTAAACAAGACCTTATAATGTGTTTTTCCTGAAAAATGCAAGGTTTTCCCGCTATTTGACTTTGAATCTTTCAAATTTAGCATTTGACGAACAAAAGCTAACAATTAACAATTACAATTACAGCCGTAGCTTGGTCCGTATTGGTTGTAGAGAAATTATAAAATAATAGTTTTTTTAAAGTTTTTTTTATAAGCTACAATTTTGCTTTTTACAGGTTTTTTGGTAAAATGTATATTTTTAAAGTTATTCGAGGAAAACCCATTAAAACTTCGATTTTTTTGTCGAAAAATATTTACTCTTAATTGGGAATAACTCGAAATATATTAGTTTTACTAAAAAAATGTATTGAACATTTTTACTTAAAATAATTTTCTTTATCGATTTCTGTACGTAAAATGTAATAAAAAATTTCCACTCCCAAGATGGGGTGGCAACCACTCCCAGGATAAAAGCACCCCTCGGCATTATATAAACTTTGATCCTTGGGCTATTCCCCACCTTCTGTGAAAATTTCAGGTAAATCCATGCAGGACAAAAAAATTCCTAGCCAAAATGCCTCATCTCCTGTTACTATAGCACATAAATTTTATTTTTAATTACCTGGAAACAGTATCGGCTCTTAAATTTTCAAAATACTAAACTAATCAAGACTAACTAAGACATGGGACCCACACCAAATATACAGGGTGGTCCATTTAACCTAAGACAGGCGAATAACCGGAAAAAAGCAACATTTTAGAAGAAAATGTTTCAAATAAAAGTTGTTAGAAATGAGGGGGCAAATCTAACGGTCATATCCATATCAAGTTTGTTTTTTCAAATAGGAACCCCTATTTTTCCCCTACTTTTTATTTCAGAATCTTAATTTACGTCAAAAAAAAAACTTTTATGTAAAACTTTTTTTAATCCGATTTAAATTATGAAAGATATCACAGTCCCACAAAAAAAGTTAAAAGTACGAAAGACTTCACCATGGTTTCTTTATGTTTTTGGGGTCGCTGATTTCAAATCCGTCGTCAGTTTGACTTCATCAGGTCAGGGTCAAGGGCATTTCCAGGTCAAATCTTAACCAAATGTAATGGGGTAAAACTGACCCCGGATTGGGATTCAGCGACCTCAGAAACATAAAGATACCATGGTCAAGTTTTTTGGACCTTCAAATTTTTTTTTGTAGGGCTGTGATAACTTTCAAAATTAAATTGGATTCAAAAATGTTTTATGTAAAAGTTGCTTCTTTTTGTACGTAGATTAAGATTTTGAAATAAAAAATAAGGGCCCCTACTTGAAAAAAGAAAGTTGATATTGATATGACCTTTAAATTGCAGTCAACGTCACCAACTAGTGAGACCGTTAAATTTGTTCCTTCATTTCAAACAACTTTTACTTAAAAAATATTCTTCTAAAATGTGCCGTTATCCGGTTATTCGCCTGTCTCAGGTTAAATGGACCACCCTGTATACCAAATGTTATTGGCCGCAAGAACACTAGGCAAAGTCATTATATGTCATCAGTAATATTTTGTTTTTAGTTAATAATGAATCATTGATTACATATATGACATAACCATAAAATAAAAAAAAACAATTCGTAATTTATTTTAATGGATGCTTTCAAAAAACTTATTTCCACTCTGCGCATGCGCTTGCTAACTTGTTCGTTCCTATACCAAACAAAAATTTTATTAATTGCGAATTTGTCCGCGTAGGGCGTGGGTTAACGCGTTTATATTTTATTTTTAAGCTTTCCTAGATCAAATCCCGCAAGGAACATATTTTTTTTACTTTATTTTTGTATTTTTTTCTTAAAATGTGATCAGAAAACCTATAAAATATATTAAAGCAAGAGATTATGTTTTTATAGTATGGAGGTCGCTTTAAAACGAGCTTCTTTTTTGAGTTGACTCCATTTTCAATCTACGTTTCAGCGGGGACTCTTATCTCCGGCGTTCCAGTAAATTAGGTCCATTGTTATTTTATGTCACTTTATCAAATTTTTGTTTTGATATCTTAAAAGAAGTAATGAAAAACCTAATAATGGTAAATGAAGTTCTGATTGCTAAATGATCTGTAAAAATATTTAAGAAAAATGTTAAATAGAAATAGCGGACGTGAAATTGGGCATGTAGCAGATAAACGAGGAAAAAACATTAACTAATAAATTTTACAAAATGTTATATATATATATATATATATATATATATATTATATATATATATATATATATATATATATATATATATATATATATATATATATATATATATATATATATATATATTTTGACAGCTAAAAAATAAAAAAATCAAAGTTATCAAAATTTAACATATGAAGTATGTGCAGAATGTTTCCAGAAATCCAAAAATGCAAAAATAACCCTGCATATTTTTCTTGAAAGCGGGAGTCATCGGAGGACACGTGACTTGTCAAGAAACGTGAAATGTGGTATTATATGATATCCACAGGTTTCATTTTTGTTTCTTGAAAAGTGCAAAAAAAAAGAACCTAAGACAGGGTCGTGGATCACGCGGTATATTTAATTAAAGGTACTTGCGGCTTAATTATGCCACGCAACACCGCTGTTATCTGTTCTATCTTGTATCATTCATAAAAATTAAATTTTGCCAAAAAGACTATAGGTTTAAATGGAGAAAAATCACTGGATGCTCTTCTCTATTCGTCGAGTCGAACGGGATTTCGCCTTGAGGTGGCAGCGTCTAAATTTAGAGGAATTAACAAAGTAGTTTATCCATTGTGTAAATTTAAAAATAATCTAAATTTTAATGAAATCAGGATAATTTAGACTGGTTTAAAAAAAATCATTAATAAACCAGGTTTTTACGTTGTTGTAAAGTAAAAAACGCATATTTATGGTAAATAACCTATAAATATAATGTGGATTTTAAAGAACATAAGATGTAAAAATATATTATTTGTACAAGAAAAATTGTGTAATTTTAACCCAATTTTTAACAGGAGGGTACTGCCCAACTAGCAAAATGGAATTCTAAAAGAACCGAATTATTGTATAACAGTCGAATAGCGTTGTTTTAGGGACTGTTTGTTTTTATTAAGCCTTTTGTTGCCCTAATTTTGTTTTTTAAATAAAATTGTTGTATTAAATGGTTTTATAGTGACTTTTACGATATATCTTATAACGCATTTTACGATAATTTCTTTTAAAATGATATAATACGTTATAAGCAAGTTTTATACAATATCAAAAATATTATTTTATAAGACCTGTATACCTATTGTATAAGAGTTCTATAATATACTATATTAGAACACTATAAAATAGTTACTTAAGCTTGTCTTATAAAAGCTGTATAGTGTTACATAATAAATATTTTTTAGCATTGCATTGCACTGCATTATAAAACACTTTTATACGTGAACTTTAGATACTATACGAAATTCTCCTTTATAAATGCCTTATAGAATAAAACAGTGACAGAATAAATTTGTTCTAAGATCTGCGTTGACTGAAGTGAATGGCGTAACCTCACTTTTCCACTAAAATATTTTATTTTGATGGGTGACAAATTTAATTAAAATAATAATGCTTAATAAATAATGAATCCTCAGTGGAAAAAAATTAACAAACGCAGTGGCAATATTAAAAGAGCTTGTAAGAAAACATATCAACAAATTCTTGCAAGTAATCCAGAGATTGTTTGTTCTAATTTTAATGGAAGTAGGCCTGATACCACAAAGCTTGAGAACATAATTCCTCCGATCCCACAAGACAAACCAGACAATAATATTCGGAAACACTGATGCGATTAACTCAATCATCAGCTGATTATCTTGCATCTTTCTTTAATGAACACTATTGAAAATAGATATGTGATATCAGCTGATGATTGGGTCAACCGGATCAGTGTTTCCGAAAACGCCTACTATTAAATTTTTATCAGCTGTTTTAAAAGTTTAAATTCTTATTAGGTACCATATAAGATATGGCAACCTCTAGGTTTCTTAAATCTCAATATTATTATTACTTGTCAAAAACAGTTGTATAGTACCTATATATTCTTCGTTATAAAACAGTTTTATCCTATACCGTTTTATTTTCAAATGAAACATCCTTTAAGGCAGTTATTTGGAATAAAATTGTTGTATTATAAATCGCCATGTTTAAATAAGGAATTCTTGTGTCGCCTATTTCCGCCATTATGAACAATTAAGTTGGAAACATGAAACTAAATTGAAAAATGTGACTTTATTATTATTTAGAGAATTATATTGTGAAAGGATTGTCACATGCTGTAATAAACCATTAAAATCAATAAAAAAAGAATTTTAAGAAAAAAAATATTATATTTTTTTAAATGTTTACGTGAAACTTAACCAAAATTAAAGCGCTTCATTTTTTTGCCAAACACATGCCTACAATCTATCAATAAAATTTGCGCCGCATTAAAATTTGTGCAATTCAAACCTTCTAGATGATTTAATAAAATATTCTATATTATAACTGCCCCGCCATATTTTTACGACCGATAACCGCCCAAGTCTCCATTTTTACAACAATGCATGCACAACCTCTAGATTTATTCACAATAACACGCTTAAAATATAATTTGGTTCTAATTTTCTGCACTAAAAAATAAAAAATGCTTTTTTAAACTGCTAAATGATAAAATGTTTTCATTGTGTTCAAAAAAACAGCATTATAAAAAAATATAATGCCTTATACAACCATTTTATAATACATAAAAGTCTTGCCGCTTTAATCCCATTTTATAGATGTGCCTACGTGACACACTACAAAAACCATTTTATTGTAGCTGTATAAACGTACATAAAACAGTCGTATAAGAGTTGTATACACTTTTAAAAGAACTGTTATACTACCAAACTGTTCTATAAAAATGGGCCCTTTTTGGTTGTATAAGGATCATATAATTGTTGTGTAGCACGTTATAGGAATTTTAGTATCCTATAAGGTATATCTTATAGTTGTTTATACAGACCTTATAGAACTTAATTTACTAGTTGGGTGCCAGCCAGGTCTTCATAAAAAAAAATTAAGCCTTTTATTTGGACCAGCTATAAATCACTTTATGTAAACTCAGCCATTAAAAGGATATATTTTCATTAAAACGGGAGTCATCCTATCGTATTGTGTTGCTCAGTCGCTTGCCTAATAGTATTCATCAATCATTTTGTTATATTTTTTCGTCATGAATTATAGCTATTTGTTTTTAATGGAAAAGGGTACAGATTCTCAAATTGATGGATAAAGTATCCATATACGAACAGTATATTTGTTACAATTTTATATTTTTCTTTTAAGGCGCAATATTTGCTGTCTGTTTTTGTTTTTAATCAATATCAAACCTAAGCAAAAAGCATTGCCTCCACAGAGAATAAATGCGAAGGTTTTTTTGCAAATGGAGGTGGATAAAGATCGGCTTTTTTGCCAAACATGTTCGTGAAAATTCAAGGTTTTAATTTAGGCCATTTTAATATAATTAAAATGAGTTCAAGTATCTTTATTTACATCTACAATAAACTGGTTACAAAAACACAGAATGGCAGGTGCCAAAAAAAAAAACTTCCAAACCTGCCGTGTTTATTCAATTTTTGTTATTTTAGACGGTTTTTGATTTTTTATTTCAACAAAAATGTATGAAGCGCTTTGTGCACCACAATATTTTTTTGTTTAATATTACAATTACGTCGTTAAAATGACTAATAGTCCCGAAGCCAGGTAAAAATTGGGTCAAATATTTCCTCTCAAGCGATATTTAGTAGAATGAATCAGAGGGTTGTATCATAAAGCTTCGTAAACATCAGCATCGGTTCCGTTGGCTTAATGCGTTAAAAACACTTCAAATTTTGGGTATAGATTTCACAAATGCTGTCAACTATATAAAAACTCATACCAAAATCCCTTATTCTTTCCTGATAATATTGACTTCTTTATGAAAGCATTTATAGACTCCCTTAAAAATGCTTCTGAGTTAAGCATTCCTATTAAACAAATTTAATTCACATCGCCCTCCCATCCCCTGGTGGTCAGATGCTTTAGACTAGCCATTAAAAATAGAAAAACTGCCCTTAATAAGTTTAAACATAATCCCTCTCAAGAAAACTTTATACAATTTAAACGCGCCAGAGCCAAAGCCAAAAGAATTATTAAAATTCCACCAATGACCCGTGCTGAACCCAACGCATTTCTTAATAGCAATCAATAGAATACAAAAATTCATCCCTCAGAATATCAGTTACCAAGTTCTTCAAGTCCTAGAGCCTGTGAAAGAAAAATATAAAACTGCCTAAACTCCTTGGAAGAATGAAGAATTTAGTTTTCACCCAATAAATCCACAATAGTGCATTTTAGCAAAAAAAGAAACTGCTCTAAAATGAATAACCTATAGCACTATTCCTTAACAACACTCAAATCCCTTTAAAATATAGCACTGTTCCTTACCAATTATACGGCCCCACTCTTTATTCAAGGGACCTCCTTTCACTAATAGCCTCCACAGCTAAAAACATACTGCGACCTACTGGAAAATAATAACAAATTACAAAATAATAACTATTTTACCTACTAAACATATATCCTTTGGAACAAGTAAAAGAGAACAAACAATACCTACTCTATCTACTTATGATTGGCCACTCTTGGCTAACCCATTCCTACCTACTGCGATCAGAGGATCCGCCAATATGTAATCAGTAAAATCAAACACTCACCATCATACACATCTTTACATCTTGTGCCAGGCTAGCACCACTACGAGCAAAACACAAAACACTTTTACTACCCAAAACATTCGAAACGTTATAAACTATCTTAAGGAAATCCAATTGTTTGATAAGATTTAAAGACTCTCTAAAGTTCTATTATTAAAGTAAATTAATTTTGGTTTTGTTTTAAGTTAATGGAGAACATAGTTTTTTTGATTTTTTTTTGAGTTTAAAAGAAAAAAAAACAGATTTTGGTTATTTTCGGCATAATTCAGTCATTCTAGGGGTTAAATAAAGAAATTTACTTGTGGCACTTTTAATCCAATAAAATCTGAATTTTTTAAGACTCAATTTTATAAAAATATAAAATTTGAGATTTTTGGACTTGTGTCGCTTTTGATATGGTATACATATCACTGTACATTTTTAATGTCATTTTTACAATAAATAGTAGATTACGAACCTAGGGAAGAAAATATGTTATTTCAACCCGCGTATAAGATTGTCACCCGAGCGAAGCGAGGGTAACAAACACGCGGATTGAAATTACATTATTTTCTTCCTGTGGTGCGCATACTTTTTTATACCACACCTGCGTAGAAAGTAATTAACAAAAATACTAAAAAAAATTTAAAAATGTCCATCTCATAAAAAAAACTTAAACAAAATTAGTTAACAAAAATACTAAAAAACTTCAATTATTTTCATTTTCGTCATTTTTAAGCTTTATTTTACTTATTATGCGTTGCTAGGCTACAGTTATGATTATATATTTTTACCCGGGTAGAAATTCTTTCTTCCCTGAAAACAGGAAAAAAAATTGAACTTTCCAGGCGGGTGTGGTAAAAAAAATATTTCCTAAAACATTTTTTTCTGACAATCCGGAATGTTGTTTTTATTTAAAAACAGTTTACAAAGGCTTAACGCCTAAGTACTAAGATTCCATGTGTCTTTTATGTAAAGTAAGAGGCAGTCTATAAAAATGGAACTTAATGATTTGGATCTCTGTAGGGAAAGGATAGTCCTCTGCTGACAGTAGGTCTAAACACTTTAAGAATAAAAGGGCGTATAAAGTGGAAAGTTTTGTACTTTCCAATAAACCGTAAAAAAAATAAAAATGCACCTATTGTTGTGGAGCAGAAGCCGTAAATATACTTTTTAAGTATGATCCGCCGCTTGTCGGTGGAAGGAGGAAGAGACCTTTCTTGTAAAAATGGTATATTATACTTATAATTTTTTTTAACACTAATTAGCAGCTAATAATACCATTTGGATTACCAGGAATTCTTCCGATATAATATTATAAATTTCCCTCCTTTTTTTCATTGTGAAATTAGTACGTAATCTTATTAAACAGTTTATTTGTGCCTTCGCCATAATGTCAAGAATAGTGTAAACCACATTAATGCATTTTAGCGGAAGCATGTATGTGTTATGCTAGCAATACACAGGGCCATACTAACCCTATGGGGTGTTTGGGCTACAGCCCAGGTGCGCCGTAACTTAAGGAGCGCCACGCACGTAAAGATGAGGATTTTTGAGGATTTTTTTTAATTGGAAGTGGTGCATCGTTTAGAGTGACTTACAATAACTTATTTTTGATATCAACGAATTTATTTCGGCGCTTACAGTTAAGGTTAAAAATAAAATGTAGCTTAACGGGAACTTCATTTAACAAACTAATTTTATTTATAACTGCAATTAAACATTAAAAAAAAACATATTTAGAAATTTCAATGCTAGGCCCTAAGGCGCTAATTGGTTTATAGCCCAGGCGCCAAAATTGATAAAAAGGGCCCTGGCAATACAGGATTTGTTTGCTTTATCAATACCAATATGATTACAACAATAGTTTTATTTTAAATTTTATAGTTTATTGTTATACTGCTGTATGGTACAACTTGATTTATAAAATATTTTTTCTTTTCCTATGGTTTTTGTGTTTTTCTTTACTGATGTTCCTATAAAGAGCAAAAATAATAAGTTTTTATTACAATCGTAAAAGAAATTATATTAAAATATATTCCGCAATAATGTGGTATAATAATTCATGTACAGGTTTCTGTGACGAAAGAGCTGTTTCAACGCGACAAGGGCCATATTTAAAGGAATGTTTATTGTGCAAAATAATTAATATTTCATGTTTATTTTTTTTGTGACAAAAAATATAGAGACCTAACCGAGTTTAATTTATGGAAAAATATGTGTATTTTAATGCTTAGTTTTTCGGCAATATCGGTATGCATTTTTCCCCAAAGTTTTATTTTTAGTTATAGTGGAAATTTTATTTAAAAACAAGCAGTTTTCCGTTTGAATACAAACGCACTTTTTGCCCAAATCAAATATTTTTTGTTTTGTTTTTAGAATCGTTAAAGGAAATAAGGTGTAAAATTTGACCCAAAAAGCAGGATAATTGCTTTAAAAAAAACTTTGCCTACAAAATTATAGGAAGTTATGTGATTATTTACTTCCTGGATAATTTTATTTTTACAAATAGTTTTCGTGTTAAACAACTTTATATAACTTAATTTATAAGTTTATTTCTTAAAATGAAAAAAAGCATTGTAAGGCAGAATTTGGGAAACACTTAAAAGTTAGAAGTTTTTTTATCTAGTTAGTCTGTACACATCAGTAAAAGTTGGGGAAAAATGAGTATTTTTTTATAAAATAGTAAAAAAAGCAAAAGGATGTTTTTATTGAAAGAAAAAATATCCCTTACCTATTTTTATATACAAAGTTAGTAACAATTAAAGAAACTAAACATTTTTCAAATTTGTAATTTTATATTATGCATTAGGTTGCGTAACACGTGTTATTTTTCTAAATGAGAAAAATTTTGTTTCCCTTCTAGTTACTTAGGAAATATTGTTATTAGCTTTTATATAATATGTATATTATTAATTTATTCTTGTTTATAAAAAGTATGTTTGTAAATTGAAATATGTTCAAAATGTTTTGTCCCTATATCATATTCATATTCATTTTTTGTCCTTTTGTAGATTTAATTTTAAATCTGATAACTTCTAAACAAGTTTTGCCTAATACAGCAGCTTGTAAAAAAAAATAATTTTTTAAATGCTCAAGAAGGCTTATATAAAGTCCTTTTACCATCCATCACGATGGATGGTAATTTTTTAATAGCCCAATTTCGTTAACGATATATGCAATTAATGCAATTCGCGGCACCTTATAGACAACGCAGTAGTGTCTTTACGGCCATTTAACATAAAACTACTACCTCTGTACAAACTCCTCTTACCATTAATGTCCAGATAATATCGTAGGTGCAAAACCTACAGTTTATTAAGAAATCTGAACGACATAATACAGCTGCACAGTGCGATTACCCATCTACTTACGAAAAGCGATGATTCAATTTTAGCAAGAACTACACTGCTGCTAAACTTATTTAGGACTGACCTAAGAAAATACAAAGAAACAAAAAATATTTCCATTGGCCAGTTGCATCGATAACCGTGGTTACTTTTGGACCAATAGCGTACGGTTCAGTTTATTTATGTTTGCTAACGTTATTTCCAAATTAGATTGACTGGAGTATAGATACAACTTATGTATTTTTAACCGTCTTTGAAAAACAGGAGGTGATCAAGTCGACACGTATGTATTAGAAGTGCTGTAATTTTAGCATACTCTTACAAGATATCCCACCTTAATGTTAATACAGTGAAAGTTCTCTTTACGGACCGCTCCTATGAGCGGACAGCTTTCATAACCGGACAATATTTCTGGAACCAATTTTTTAGGTATCAATTCCTATGGAAGCGAAGCTCCGAATCTGGACTAAAATAATTAATAAATCCCATACGAACAGCGTCTGTTTTTATCGGCAGCCGCGGTATTTCCCCGCTCCGTAAAAATACCACATGTGAATCTTCCTTTCAGGCGCAAATGCAGTGCTTTTTTGCCTTCAAGAATATTGATGACTAATAAATAGTGTTGGAGGTCACATTACAATGGCGCCTAATAAAACTTTTTTATCAGTAGGGCAAAAAATAGATGTGATTAATAAAATTGACTTCATTAATGTGGATCAAAGACTGATAACTGAGGAAGATGACATTTTAATTACGCAAAAGAGTGATGACGATGAAGATAATATTTTAGTTATGCAAGAGAGCGTGGTCCCATAAATCCCTATGCCGACGGCCTAAAAGTTGTTAAAAACCTAAAAAAAATTTTCAAAAGGAGATTTTGTAGCGTTTGATTTTTTAAAAAATATTAAATCGCATTTTTAAAATTGCCTTTTACAAGAAAAGTGTAAAAATAAACAGGTAAAAATCTCAGACTTCTTCAAAAACTGAGTTTTTTGGTATGTTAAAACATTACATTATGTAATTATGAGTACAGTTACGGCCATAAAATTTCGGGCAAAATTTGACTTTTAACTATCAGTCCCCATACATTTTCCATCGGGTTGACGTCGGGACTTCGCGATGGCCAGGGAAGGATTCTATCCTGTTTGTTTCTTGACTAGTCGGTGACCCTTCGGGCTGTATGGACCGGACAGTTGTCGTGCTGATAGATAAAATCATTCCCATAGACATTATAGGCCGCTGGCAGCATGATATTTTGGAGTATTTCTTGATAAGAATTGGCGTTAAGTCTGCCCTGGATATGATGGCAAACGCCCACCAATCCTGCGCCGATACATCCCCAAACATTGACCGAAAACCTACCACTCTGTTTTATCTTTTGGGTGTATGTCTCTTCAAATCTTAAATTTGGGGGTCTATATACTCGCATACTTCCATTAAAACTTGACTGCAAAACTTTTTCATCACTAAATATTACCCTTTCCCAGAAACGTATTTCCCGTGGTAGGTATTCTAGGCAAAATCCAACCCTTTCTTGTTTATTTGCCTGTGTTAAAAAGGGTTTTTTGGCCGCTCGACGACATAGAAGCTCCGAAAATTTGTTGATGCAGCGCCGTGCTGTTCGGTCGGAGCCAGGAAAAATTGTTTCTTGTTTTGCAGAAGAGGCTGTTTTAAAAGGATTTCTTCGAACGCAGCTTATCAAGTTTTCGTTTTGTTCCTCGGTTGATATGTGTGGACGACCGCTACCTTCCTTTCTCTCGTGCGAATTTCTATCATGAAATTTTTGTTTGATATTATGAACCGAACTCTTTGGCACTCCGACTCTCTCCGCAACAGATTTTTCTGAGTAGCCCTCCTCCAGCAATGTAACAACTTGAACTTTTTTTGCTACTGATATGCGTGGCATGGTTCAAAGAAGTTGATTTATTTTTTGGACAATGACAGATTTCGAATTAGTGTCAAAAGTAAAGGTAAGCTGGTAGAGATCGAACGCTGTAAGAAAGACACCGATACGTCACGGTCTCATATGGCAAACCCGTATAAAACCGTGACGTATCGGTGTCATTGTAACAGCGTTCGATCTCTAACTGAAGGCTGTTTTACAACACGTAAAATCGTTACCCGAAATTTTATGGCCGTAACTGTACATACACATATTGTATTACGTTATTGGGTAACATACATATATGTATGTACATGTATTGTTTTCTTTTGTTTTTAACCTTATGTTCTATGTGATTATTAGATTAAGTTTTTGAACTATGGAACGTGCATACATATTCTGTTCTTCAAGTATATATAAATAAAACATAAATAAAAAATAAAACTACCAATTTCGTTTATTAGTACACATATTTCTGATTTTTTGGTTTTTGTTGGGTTGATATTTCTCATGAGCGGACAGCTCCTGTAAGCGGACCAAAAAGGTTGAACCGTCGATGTCCGCTTATGAGAGCTTTCACTGTAATGTCTCGAAACTCCTCTATTCGCGACATATTCGTTAAGTCGTCTCGACATTGATTGAATTAGGTGATTGATGTCTTCTTGGTGCATTGCATTCCAGGCCATCTGAATTTAGTTTCGTAGAGCCACCAATGTTCGTGAAGGGTGCGGTAAATTTTGCAACCTTTTTCGCATCGTGTCCCATACATGTTCGATGCGGGAAAGGTCTAGAGATCGAGAAGGCCTCCGAAGCAGATTTACACCGGACGCTAAAAAGTCTAAACTAACAGGTGCGACATGAGGTCGTGCGTTGTGCTAAAAAAGTGTATCTTGCAATTAGCCTATGAATGGTGCAAAAAGTTGTGCATAAAAAATAACAATATTGTTCACAAGAAAAAAAAATGCAAGCGGAAGAAGCTAAAGACTGAAGATTTAAGTGAATCTGTAAAAATGGAAGTAAGGGATACCATTTATAAATTATATAAACCAAAAAATATATAACACTTGCGGTTTTAAAGGATGTTTTAAAGAAACGATTTATTTTAGCAATTGCACTTGACGCTTCATCAAAATTAATTAAAAGGTTGAGTTTTCACTATGAAAAAGACTCTATTAGACGATATCTCTATGAACTACAAAAAAATTGTAAGCCAGCGTGTTCAGCTTTTAGGGGAGTATACACAAAATGATAGTTCCGAATTAGGAAAAGTGGTATTTTTAAATAAATGGGAGTTGATCAGAATCTTGAAAACCTCTGAAGAGCGTTAAAAGAAAAAAGGATGTGGCCAGGGATTCGTATGTATGGTGACCTTCGAACCCGCATGATAAAAGCGAAGCCATTTATAAGCTAATTCTGTTTTATATTCTTTCGTTGGGATATCGTACACTATACTCTTCTAATGCAAATGTAGGATAACACGCTATGATGGGGCAAGGTCAAACAAAATCCTATTATTCCCAAGGAAAAGCACAATGCATTAAAACACATAACTCACGGTAATATGTTTTCCTATTTAAAAGTAAAAAGACACCGTGTAATAAAATGTTTTCCATCGCTATTTCCATGGGGTCGTAAATTTTACTGCTTGGCACGCTTACCGAAATGCCAACGCAAATCTCTGCCGGTGTTTGCCGGGGATGGCACTGCAACGTTCAGAAACACGGACTCGGTGCCGTCGCGACGAGACGCCACAAACGCGACGCCTTGTCACGGGAATGAGCAGCGGTCACGCGAAGCCTTTTTTACCACAAAACGGGACATCGTGGTTTAATAGCGGTTGGGAAATCTGCCTTTTATTGTTCATAGTTTAAGTCTTTCTAGGGGAAGCAAAGTAAACTAAATTTGGTTACTATTCCTTTATACCAGGTTGTTTAATAAGGTTTGTCGTTCTATAGGAACAGCACGATTCTGTGGTGTAATAGATATTCATGTTATAAGTCTGGAAAAAGAACTTTTACAGTATAAGTAAGATGTTTCCGGACGAGGCGACTAAGGAGCGAAACGAATACTGTAAAGGTTTTTCGGACGAATAATGTACAATATTCTATTTCATACTGTACTGTCGAAATTTATGTTTTGAAATTCAAACGTATTTTTTACCTGCTTTGTATATCTACAAAACAATTAATTTTCTGTTTTTGAAACGGATTTTAAGATTTTTGTTTACTGGTGGAGACATTGTCAGTACTGACATAGAATTTAAATTTGAAGAAAAGATTGCGTTGATATATTCAGAAAACGCAACTGTCCTGTTTTTATTTATGACAAGGTGAAAAGCAAAGTCCCCGTAAATGTCGGACAACTTTGGCCGTCTGTCTCCTGCGAACCAATCGACCGATTGACGATTTCGATACATTTTAGGAAAAGCGTCTTTACGAGTACTTTCATGCCATATTTTCAGGAAAATTTTTCAATAAAAATTTCTGGAGAAAGTAAATTTGTTTATGAGCAAAAAAAAATGTTTATAATTTTAAACCGTTGCTGAGGGCATCCAAATCCTCTGATTTTTATCTTTTTTTTATGTTGAAAAGTCTGTCTATCACTGTAACACACTCTTCATACTTAAAAATTATTTTCTACTTTTTTTAGTTTGGTTTGCTATAAAAGCGTGTTTTTTTAAACTATAATTTTTGTCTTAAGGGTAATAATAAGGTGCAATATTTTCAAATAGCCCAATAAATGTTCCACAACTTAATCACCAAAAATTTTTTATAATATCGACTAAACGGCTGAACTCTTACCTTTTTACATCCTGTTATAATGTGTACCAAAATAGACATCAAAACAGGCCAAAACACTTGAACTAACTAAATGAATGCGTTTTACATCAGCTTTTTAAAAGTTTTCTAGGCAGTTTAAGATAAAAACCTATATTTAAATTACTAATGTATCTAAGGGTTATTAATTTAGACTGTATTGATCTTATTTCTTAAATCATTAAGGTATGTACACACCGAAAAAACAAACAAGAACAAACATTCGTTCTTGTTCACCTTGTTTGTATGTGTTCTTTGTTTATTGTCCGCGTTATTTTGTCTACATAGTGCAATCAAATATTTGTTTACTCTCGTTTGACCAGTTGGAAAAGTTATGGTTGACGACAAACAAAATTTATTTCTCTTTGGGCATGTACACACCGAAAAAACAAACAAAAACAAACATTCGTTCTTGTTCACTTTCTTTGTATGTGTTTTTTGTTCATTGTTCGCTTTTTGTCTACATAGCGCAACCAAATATTTGTTTACTCTTGTTCGACTAGTTGGAATAGTTATGGATGACCATAAAAACAAAAATTCTCTTTGATGTGCCGACGTCTACTGGAACCTGTGTGAACAAAAACAAAGAAACGTTGGTTCGCCGTTTTAACTGTCTACAAAAGGTTTGTTCGCTGATGTTTGTTCTTGTTTGTTTTTTCGGTGTGTACATACCTTTTGATGTACCGACGTCTATTCGGACATGTGTGAACAAGAACAAACAAACGTTTGTTCGCATTTTACTGTCTTCACTAAAGGAAAAAAAACCCGAATTTGTTCGCCCTGATTTTTTTATTTATTTGGGTTTATTTTGTTGAAAAAATTTTCATACCTTTTTAGATGACGAAAAAATTTTCTGGGCTGCACGGAATCAAAAAAAAATTCGTTTGTTTTTTCATGTTTTTTTGTTTTTTTTTTGTCTAAAGACCAAATTTTTTTACTTGTTCGACTATTTGGGAATAAATTATGGGTTTGCCTAATAACAAAATTTTTAGCCGACTCCAGTTAAAACATGGTGTGACCAAGAACATACAAACGTTTGTTCTCTAATTAAACGTCTACACTGGAATTTGCGGATGTTTGTTCTTGTTTGTTTTTTCGTTGTACATACCTTTTTTACCGACTTTAAAACTGGAAGTAGAATAAAATAAAACAGTAGGGTTTGTCGCAAATTTACCGCTACACTAATTAAAAACTTTTTTCGCTGAGTTTGTTCTTTCGGTGTGTTTCTACTTATTAGTCAATCGGGCTGGGAATCTGCAGGTATCTGTTTTTTTTTGTTTTTTTTTTGATAAAACCTAATTTTTATGAATTAAACATGGAAGTAGAATAAATTACAGTAGGGTTGCCTCGAAAAATTTAGCCGCAACTACTTTCAATTAAATATACTGGGTGACTCAGGAGCATTACATTATACAGTGTGTTTTCTAATTAAACGTCGATATTTAGGGAGACAATTTTTGGGTCCATTTTAGGAAGAAAACTACATATAAACGTATGTCCTAAACGTCTTAACTTTTGAGATACAGGGTGGATAAATTTTCTAAAATAAATCATTTATTATTAATATCTGTAATACCACTTTAGATGTTTTAATTGAAATTTGGCATACTTATATCATGTATTAAGAGGCATTTTTTGTGTACCACATGTTTTTTTTGTTTCCACCAGTAAAAAAACATTAAGAGATCAAATCTGCTCATAATTTTTTTAGTCCGACGCACGGTTATCACCTAGAAAAATTAAATTTAGATATTTCTCTGCATGGTGATATTCTTTACCGATACTGTTATGATCACGCAGAGAAACGGTTTTAATTTTTTTAAGCGAAAATCGTGCATTGGATTGAGAAAAAAACAAGAAAGTAACTTGACTTAGAAATGATTGGGGATTTCAAAAATAGTTTTAATTTTAAGAGAAATCAGTGTCGTACCATCAATGTCTGCCAAAATAGAATAGGCAGGTTAAATTCCGTACGAACGCCACTGGGGAAATAAAAAATGTGGTACACTTAAAAATGCCTTTTGATACATAATATATGTATGCCAAACTTCATTAAAATATCTAAAGTGGTATTAGAGAGATTAAAAATAAACGATTTATTTTTGAAAATTTTATCATCCTGTATCTCAAAAGTTAAGACGTTTGGGATATACGTTTATATAAAGTTTTCTTTTTAAAATGGACCCAAAAATTGCTTTCTTAAATATTGACGTTCAATTAGAAAACACCCTGTATAATGTAAAAAAAATACCAAGCATAATATTTTATTTCTCGTAAGAAGTTGATTTTATTGATGTCAATCAAAAATAACTTTTTTTTTAATTTAAGGTTTAATTTATCCAAAAATAATATTGTTAAGCCTTTATCATATAGGGTGTTAAAAAAATTGCTATTATTATTTAATGGCTTCATTTTAAGAAGACTTATCTAGTAACCATCATATTAAAAAATAATAATTTACGCCTGGTATTTTAAAAGTGATTAAAAAAACGAAGGTCGAAGGAAATATATATATATATATATATATATATATATATATATATATATATATATATATTTTATATATATATATATATATATATATATATATATATATATATATATATATATAATAATAATATAATATATAATTTTTTTTTTTAAAAATTTTTATTTTTATTTTTTTTTTTTTTTAATAAATTTTTTTTTTAAAAAAATTTTTTAAAAAAAATTTTTTTTAAAATTTTTTAAATTTTTTAAAATAATTTATAAAATTAAAAAAAAAAAAAAAATTTAAAAATTTAAAAATTAAAAAAGGGGTTTTTTTTTTTTTTTTTTTTAAAAATTTTTTTAAAATTTTTAATTTTTTATTTTTAAATTTAAAATTTTAAATTAAAATTTTTTTAATTTTTAAAAAAAAAAACCCGGGGGGCCCCCGTTTTAAACCCGGGCAAATTTTAATTTTGAAAAAAATTTGAAAAGACTAAAAAAAGGGAAAAAAATCCCCGCATAAAAAAAATAATTTTGAAAAAAATTTGTGGGGGACAGTCAAAAAGCTCATTTTTTTTTAACCCTTTAAAAAAGGCTGACCCAATTACTTTTTTTTTTAAAATATTAAATTTATATAATTTTTTTAATATAATTAATTTTTTAAATTTCCCCCCCTTTAATTTTGGGGATATATTTAAAAATAAAATTTTTTTTAATTTTTAAATTTTAATTTTAAATTTTTAAATTTTTTTAATATTTTATAAAAAGGGGAGTTTTTGTTTTAGAAAAATTAAAACAGATTTTATATATCTTTTTTAAAATTTAAAAATTCGTAAATTAACCCTTTTAAACTCAGTTTTAAAATCAAAAGACAACTAAAATGTTTTAATTTTTTTAAAAAAAAAAATTTAAAAGATAAAGGTTGGCTTGTAAAAAATACCAGTAAAAATTTAAAACATATTTGGACAACAAAAATTTAAAAGGGTCACTTCCCAAAAGTAGACGAATTTTTGGCCAGCGGAGCGCGGTTAATCCCAAATTGAGGAAATTAACTTAAAAAGTCAATTCATTCACAAAAACTATTTAGAAAGGTTAAAATTAATAACGTTTTAAAAAAAGACATTCGTTAGCACGGCGATCTATTAGGTTAAACGAAAAAACTGTTAAAATTGACTGTCCAGTCCGCCTAATTTTTTAAAATTAAAATTTTTTTTCCCTTAGTTTGGGAACGGTGTTTCCCCCTCCTTTTCCTTTTAAGTTTTTTAACCTTTTTTTTAAAATTAAAAAAGTTTTAGAAAAAAAGTCCAAATAAAAAAAAAATAAGGAATGCTGGGTTTACGTTTTCCACATTTTTCTTTTAATAAATTACTTAAAAATAAAAATTAAAATAATTAAATTAATTTCAAGTGGTTGTAAAATTAAACATTTTCCAATTCTAATGTCCCGCTGTAAATAAACAAGAATGCCTTTTTTCACAGTTTTAACTCCTCCCTCAATTAATTTTTTTGAATGTCGGTTTTCAGATGTTTAAACATTCTTCACTTTTCAGAATTTTAACCCCCTTTTTCCCCTTTCCCATTTGGTTTTTTTTAAGTTTTAATGTCTTTTGTTAAAGATTGTTTGTAAAAACATTAGAAAATTTTTTACCCAGGATATTGCTTGTTTTCACATAGCAACCCACTTTGGTGAGTTCAATTTTTAAAGTTTTTAGGTTAGTTTTTTTAATTGTAAAAAATTTTTCTTTTAGTTAGTCCTGAGGAAGGGAGAAAATAATAAACTCTCGAAAGCTTGACAAAACAGAAAAGGGTTTCATTACAAATCAGGCCACCAATCCTTTTTCAATAATTCAAAAAAAAACTGCATCCCCACTACTCTGGTTTCGAAAAAAAAAAAAAAAAATTATATATATATATATATATATATATATATATATATATATATATATATATATATATATATATATATATTTTATATATATATATATATATATATATATATATATATTAATTAAAAAAACCCTTACTTTCTAATATTTGGTAATCTTGCTAGAAACATTCTTTATAATTTAATGTTAAAATAAATACTTTTGTGAAAAAGTCAAGATCCCCAATAATTCAAAGATATAAAGTTCGAGAATTAAAGGAAGTAATATCCTTCAATAGGAGTTTAACATCCTCGGGATTTTCCACAATTGAGCATAAACCGGATCATCATACCACTGAAGGTATATTAAGGGATTTTGGGATGTTCCTGATTCGAAATACAATACTGTTTTTAAGAATTTATGCCATATGGGAAGGTACCTTAATAGAAACTGGTTTTGGCTGTAAGTTTATTTGATGATTTTTTAATTTGTTTTTTTTAAACAAACTTAAAGTTGTGGTTATTAAAAAAAAATTGTGAAATGATGCACTAAGCATTGAGATTAATCTATGGAGCAAAGAAAAATAAATTTGGTAAATAAATAATGTAGATTATTAGGAATAGGGACATTTTTTCATATTTAAACTTTGGGGTTGTAGCAGCTTTTTTTATAAACTAAACCAGCATTTCAAATGCAATTAGGGATTAGAAAAATCCGCGAAAATGTGTATTAACAGTTTTTTGTATATTGAAATTTTATAACTCCGAAAAAAAGAGTTGGATTTGAGCTCGGAGTTGTGTACTGTAAACTGTAGTATCTAAAATAGTTTTCTATGATTTGTTTTATGCAAAAAAAAGTCGTATAAAATATTTCCTAAACCT
Source organism: Listronotus oregonensis (assembly GCA_019359885.1). Taxonomy (NCBI): domain Eukaryota; kingdom Metazoa; phylum Arthropoda; class Insecta; order Coleoptera; family Curculionidae; genus Listronotus; species Listronotus oregonensis. Next base: position 14,681 of record JAHBCN010003273.1, on the reverse strand, counting down.
AATGGCGTACTACACATACCTAGAAAATAATGCTATGTTTACAATAAAAAATTCTACACATCGTATAACATATGTGCCAAAATGGCACATATCATCGGTATGAACAAAGGATATCTTATTTACGTACCAAAATTGGAAACTTTTTTCTATTTAGTTTTAGAAAATTTAATGTAACCGCTACCATTGAATTGTCGTCAGAAATAAAAAAGTAAATAAATGCATTTTACTGGTTACCTAATCATTATTAAGTAATTTTTGATTAAAATTACCTTTTAAAGTTTTGCACCGACCTTCCAGAAAATAATTATATATTTTTATATTTATTTTTTTATTCACCATAAATATATATTATACTTGTACATATATTTGTTTAAAAATATAAGTATAAATTCAAAAGAAAACAAATATTTGAAACAAATTGTGTTACACGAAATCCTTACGTTTTTGTTGGGCAGTACTCATACTACACGGATAAATCTTATTCTGCAGCTCGACTTTCGAAAATGCGCCCTTAGACGGTTAAGTCTGGAATATGCAACATACACCGCAGTTGCCATGACAACATGACGACGCCGCGGCTTGCTTTGGGACTCCTTCGTATTCGTCCCTTGGCTGTTTATTCCCGTCTTTACGTTGAATATAATGAATAATCAAGCCTTCATTTATAGTAGTAAAGACAACTATTTAATATATTATTTTTTCGTAATAATTTAGTTATCTTTTTAAGAATAAGTAGTTATTTAGTTTTACAAAATAAGTATGCGAATTTTAAAAACTTGTGTTTACCTTTCTTATGTTAGAACAAAAATAATTGACGTCCAACCCAAACAATAAAAATTGTGCAAGTAGGGGCAAATTTTTAAAGTAAGCAATCGCTTACTTATATACTTGACAAACATATTTTTAAGAAAAATATGTAAATTTGTGGATGTGAGGAGAAAATAGTATATTATGCCATAAGTCACATGAGTGTGAAAAATGGTTTTCAAACGAGTTGTAGGTACACTATATTTTTTTTACGACTGCACTATTTTAGTACTTTGGCGAACCATTAAAGTAAATTGTTTACACTACGTTGAATCGAAATTATACATTATTTTGATAAAAAATGGAAAACAAATGAACAGTAACCCGAAAACCGAAAACCATCGCCTCCTCGATTCAGGTTTACTAAACGTTTGTTGGCGCTTTGAAGCGTTCTTTTACAGTGGATATATCGGTGTTTGAATAAAATATTAAGTGAAACAGTATTTTTAACACTGTCTGAATCGTGCGAAAAAATTTTACAGAGTGTATGTTTATTGGTGTTTTAATAGCGGTCCTAAGAAAATTTTCTCTTCTGTTTCATCTGTTAGGTACAATCCACTTAACTCATTTCGTCCCAGTGGTGCATAAACGCACCATGGTACAAATTATTTTATTTTGGTATGTCAGATTTCTTTTTTGCCATTTGTTGTATATGAAACTTGAAAGTTAACTAGCCACCGTAAAGTAAAAAAAATATAAAACACCTTTATTGCTTTTATAAAGTGCTGTAATATATAATGTAAAAATTAGAAAAATTTATTTGTTTCTATTTTCTTTCATCACTAAAAAAAAATTAAATGATAAAAAATTAACTATTTTATATTTATCAGTTTTAATTTGAGTGTAGATTTTGACAAATATATTTATAATTTATAATCGAAAATTAACTGGAGCACTCCGTGTTGAGAAAAAACGATGGTGCGAAAACGCACCACTGGTATTATATGTATGCAAAATGTAACAAATATTTGCCTGTTTCAACGCGTTTTATTACATTATATTGACGGGCCAGGTAAAAGGCAGGCGGTGTTCTTTCCCTATTTGTGCTAGTTAGATGTACGTTTTTAAAGCCGCGTTTACACCAAAGTCTTCAACTAAGTTTTCCACAAGTTGCTGCAATTTGTTGCTTTTTCTATAAAATACAGCAACATTTCCTGTCTTCCACTTGTGGAGAGACAAATCTTCCACTAAATTTTGGTTTCCCCCGGAGTGTCACCGCGTTTACACCAAAGTCGTCCACCAAGTTTTCCACAAGTTGCGGCTATTTGTTGCTTTTTCTATAAAATACAGCAACTTTTTTTGTCTTCCACTTGTGTAGAGACAAATCTTCCATTTAAATTAAGTTTCCCGCGGAGTGTCGGTAAAGATCATAAAAAGTTGACGACTAAAAGTGGAAGATTTGTTGCTGCGCGCTTTGTGCAAGCAACTTGTAGAAAACTAGTTGTGGAGAACTGGAGAATTACTACCTAAACCTTTAGCGCCAATTCTTTGGCAACAAGTTTTCCACTTGTTTCTCTAAATTTAAGAATAGCAACTTTTAGTTTTCTACAAAAAATCTTCCACTTGTTGCTCTAATTTGAGAAGTGCATCTTTTAGTTGACAACTTTTAGTTTTCTACAAACAATCTTTTATCAACTTCAAGTTGTCAACTTTGGTGTAAACGCGCCTTATAAAAAGCTCAAAAAAAGTTGACAACTAAAAGTGGAAGATTTGTTGCTGGACGCTTTGCACAAGCAACTTGTAGAAAACTGGTAGAGGACCGGAGAACTACTGTCTAAACCTTTCGCGCTAATTCTTTGGCAACAAGTTTTTCACTTGTTTTTTTAAATGTGAGAAGAGCAACTTTTAGTTTTCAACAAAAAATCTTCCACTCGTTGCTCTAATTTAAGAAAAGCAATTTTTTGTTGACAACTTTTAGTTTTCTACAAACAATTTTTTGTCAACTTTTAGTTGTCAACTTTGGTGTAAACGCGCCTTAAGTCTGATGGTTGAAAATGTTTTTAACGCAACAGGAGTTAGAAGCTGAGCTGAAAAAAGTAGTGGATGAACTTAAAAATGACGAAAACGGTAGGTAAAATTATATAGTATGGTTATTTGAAACTTTTGGTGTGGTACATGCAAAATATAAAAGATGTTTATACTTATTTTAAAAATTTAGAGGTAATTGATGCCGTTTATATACCCCCTAATGTCGACACATTGACGGATGAAGAAGATATAGATGAGGAAACTAGTGTTCAAGAGATGTAAAATCCCACAGATGTTGTAGGAAGCTTTGAAATGCAGATACATACATCGGCTAATGAAAGTGAAAGTAAAAATAAAAGACATTAGATACCATTGGGACTCATCAGATGAAGAGACCCTAGCTGCTAAAAAAAGCCGACTGATGACCCCTTCATTATCTCGTGATGTTTTACCTACAGCTAAATGGATTCAGGGGCAGATCGAATATACACATTTCGCTGTTTCAAATATGAGCTTTCTGGTAAGACACCCTTAGAAATATTTTTACTCTTTTTTGATGATGAGGTAGTCAATCTCGTTTTGGGTTGCACAATAAAATACGCTGCGGATAAAAATCGACACGACTTTCAGTTATCAAAAGAAGGACTTCCAAATTTTATTGGAATAATATTATTTTCATATTTATCATGTTATTGGTCAACTGATGAAGACAAAGGAATAGATTATATAAAAAAGTGCATGAGTAGAAACCGGTTTCAAAATATAAAACAAAATATACATTTATCGGACAATGAGAAATTGGACAAAGATGACAGATTTTCAAAAGTTACACCTTTTCTTGACATTATCAATAAGAAAAATTTACAGTGGGTTTTTTTTCAATTTATCCATAGATGAACAAATGGTGCCATCCTTTGGCAGACATTCGTGTTTATCAAAGGTAAACCGGTACGTTTTGGCTTTAAAATTTGGTGCTTTTGTTCATCGGATGGCTATTTATTTTTTAGTACCTCCTATGGAGGCGCGCAGGGCAAAAAATATTCTGATTTAGGACTTGGTGGTGACGTTGTCATAAGTTTGTTGTCTGTCGGAGTAAGACCATTTTCTTATCAAATTTTTTTTGATAATTTTTTTCATCGCATAAGCTTTTTGTTCACTTGAAAAAAAAGGTTTTTTTGCCACAGGGACCATACGTGAAAACAGAACTAATAAGTGTCCAATAGAAGATTTCAAAATATTTATGGAAAAAGAACGTGGTTCTTTCATCTCTGCATATGATAATGATTCAAAAATTTCTATTGTACTCTGGAATGACAATGCAACAGTTACGGTTTGCAGCAATAATCATAACATTGAACCATTAAGTAAAGTAAAGAGGTATGACAGAAAACAAAAGAAAGAGACATATATACCTCAACCAAACGCTCAATACTCAATATAATAAATTTATGGGGGGCGTAGATCTCCATGACAACGGGATAGCCAACCGTAGGAGTCGGGTTTTGGGGAAAAAATGGTGGTGGCCTTTATTTTGTAATTCTCTAGATAGTATAGTAGTGAATGCCTGGAAACTGTATAACCTTGCCAATGACACAAAATGTCTCAGTTTAAGTTTAAATCATACATAGCCTTCGGTCTAATCAAGACCGAAAGATTACAAATTATTAGAAATGTTCCTTCGGCTTTAGAAGAAATAAGGCTTGATCATCAGCCCCACACCATTATTCCTTATGAAACTAATGCACGGAGGAGATGCAGGGTATGCCACAGTCATACTTTTTATATGTGTGGGCGATGTAATGTACATTTACATGTCTCGTGATTTGCAACGTACCACCAGAATTAAAAATATTTATAGGGGTTCTTATCAGTGGTTCATTTGGCACCAAAAAAAAAATTGGTTGTATTTGAATTATTTAAATGTAATAATATTTGTATTGGGTTATTTTTTAGTATGTACTATATTGCTCTTTTTTTGCAATTTTTATTCAAGTTTTTTTGGAATACATATGTTAAAAAATATTTTGGTCTACCTTTCTTACCAGTGGTTCGTTAACGCACCACCAATTTTTTTTTGCGATGTAAAGACTTTAATTTTTAAATATCGCAGAAATGTATTTTTTGTTGCTAGAAATAAATAAAATTTATAAAAAAATACTTTTTTTTTTATTTCTACCCTTAGGATTAAATGGGTAAAATCGTATACAAGATGTCGGCTGTTTTTTGTTTTTGAATGTCGAGCCCTCCCTAGTAGACAAACCAAGAGCCGCCACTGTTACGGCTACATTTAGAAAACACCATCTTGATGGCTTAAAATAAAGCACCCTGTATATAAAAAGTAAAACGTTGCCGACATATTTTTATAAGAAGTTTTTTCCAATAAAAAAAGGTAATTTAAAAAAAATAAACCCACTTCAAAAAAAATTAACTTAAAATTATAAAATAATAGTTTTTATCTACGACCTGCAAGATAAGTGATTATTAATTATGTAACTTATTTTAGCATATCTGCGTTGCATAATGAGTCTTATTACCGCGCTAGTGCGGTAATGAACCATAACGCGTTCATTATCGCACTAGTGCGGTAATGACTATTACATAACGCATTTTGACAAAACCAATACAACATAATTTATATTTTAAAATTAATTATTAGAAATATTAAAAGTAAAATTTACACCAGGAGCAACCTTAGGCATATTCTGAATCGTAAAACTTGTTGGGTTGATGCCTGGGGAACCGGAATTAGCTGCTGCAGCCGGGGGCGAGGTACAGGAACTCTAGCAAATTGAAGGTACCGCCCCCAAAATCTTTTTTGCAACATTTTTTTTGTTCTCCTTAGAGGTATCAATATAACCTTTAACCACGCTGTTGCTTCTCCATCCACCAGGGCGTTTGATCAATGAGCTTACATCATAGATAGAGAAAGCATTTCATTCATAAACGCAATCGAGAGCTGCGCCCAACATGTTTTGTTTATTATTGGCGATAGAATGTTACAAGCATAGTTTGTACTTACTGTGAAATGATAATCCAGGAATCATATCCGTCACTTTACACACTTGGAACTGCCTTACCATTTTAATTTATTAAAAGTTATTACACAAAACTGAAATTAAGACAACAATTGTCACAAAAATATCCCGAGAAACATTCAGACTAAAACGCCAGATTGAATTGTCATCTGTCGAGCAAAGCCGAAGGCCGAAAAATGCACTGTTGTCACGTTGCTTAGCGCCTTTATTAGTAGCTGTCCAAAAATAAAATAGTATTTTGACATCATTACTTTTCTGTGTAATACTGTATAGTAATAAATATAACAAATATAATTCACAGTTTAAAATACAATAGTAGAGCTTAATTTAATGTAATTTTAAGTATAAATTAAGTAAAATTTAATCATAATATACTATCAAGTAAATGAAACAGAAAAATACTTGGCAGCCACGCTTTACGACAAAATAGTATTTGTGGTAACCATTTTCCCGGGTTTTGATGGATTTTATTGTTTGAGTACAGAGGTTCATTCATCGCTAAGCAGACCCTTAGAATGTATATTTATGATGCCACGCTTATGCCAAATCGATGCTTTCTCCAGTTAAACTAACAGCTCATTGCGTTTGATAGTCAATAGGTCTGCTACAGAATCTGCCAACATGGATGTGGATGAAGAAACAGTGTCCGGTATATAATTCTGGGTGTGGCAAATTTTAAAAGGTAGCTATAGCTTTCGGCATGCTGCTAAACGTATTGAAACCAACGGACTGCCGTATGCAAATGCCTTTTCTGTAACCTACAAAAAATCTTGTGTGATCCGTGAGTGTTGGACGCAGCGATTTGTATTTTCGGATAATCTGAACCATGTCGACTCCTTGAAATCCTCCAGATGTCACGAAAAATTCTCTGGAAATTTTTGCTTTTGTGTTTGGAACCTCAATATGGTAAACTTTCCCTTCACCTTTGCCGTTTTCTCATAATAATTGGGCTATTTCTTGTTTTCTGCAAGCCCCAGCAATGCCAATGATTAGCCCAATCTGTAACAAAGGAAAATAAACCTTAGTATAGTACGCTAAAAGTCAATACAACTTTAAACTGGTCTTTTTTTTGCAGATATTTTTTGAAAATATAAAAACTCTAGATTCCTACCTTAATAAGCAAAAAATTCACATCATCGGCTGTGGCAAGGAACTGGGCAATTTCTCCTTTTGACAATGTCTTGCTATTCTTTGGCTTGTATCCTTCGCTTTTTCGTCTTAGGAGTACTTGTAACTGTTAGAACTTGCTTATATCCAAATTGCCGGAGCAACTGTATTTCGTCGACATCGTCTCAAAATAAGCCAGGAAATTTTTTCTTAAAACATATTTTTTATTTTTCAACACCAACACCAGTCGACAAATTTTTGGTACACTTGTTCGTATTTTGATTTTGACGGCATCAGCGAAGAGACTGCCATTTGCGCCGTCTCTTCTATGTCGGAGGAAAGGGAATAATCAAACATTCTACTTATTTCTGTTTAAAATGACTAATTTTAGTTAAATATCGCCAATGCAAAATTCTCGCGTCAAATAATTTGTTTATTAAACATCACACAAACGGCCTTGTCGACATAGTAATTGAATGACAAACTAGTTTGATTTTTTTGGACCAAAAACAGGTAGAGGTACAGGTAAACCTTGTGTCACTGAATGCCGTGAAGAAATTTAAAATTTTAAAAATCACGTTTTTACGAATATCTGCGGTCGTAGATAAAATTTTGTATATTACTCGTGCGGTATTAGTTCATTACAATACTCGTGTGATTACTCCGACTCGGTCTACGACCTCGTGGAGGCAATATTTAACAATTGTAATGAAGCTCATACCGCACTTATTATAAAAATAACTATTATACAGTAAAGCGCACCGTACTGCGAACAATTAGAGGCTACTGGATAATTTTGGATTTACCCAATTTATTTAAATACCAATAATAATTTTGTGGCTTGCATTTTATTTCTGTCTCGTTTCCTCACGTGGCTCATTTTGGTTGGGACTGGTGGGGAGTACGGTGATAAATTCTGAAGAGTTATCTGCCCAGTTTAGTTGTGTACTACGTTTTTATTTTCAGTAAGAATATGCAGTGTTTATAGGCAAGTAACAGAAGCTAGCTAGCATCAACCGTCTTCGATCGTATTTCTTATCAGCCATAAATTTAAAATTAGTTGCTTACGACACCGCAACGTTTGCTACGGTTTTAAGAACCAAACAGTTTTTCCTAATAAAATAAAATAATTTTCTCAAATAAATAATGGAACGTAGAAGATATTTTAAAAAAATAAATTAATGTGCATTCATAAAATAAAAAAAATAAAATCTTTCAAGTTATCGAAGATGCTCAAATAAACCACCTTCCTGAGCCAAACAATAACCAAGATTGTCATAAAAACGCCTTCTGACATTTGCTAGAATGTTAAGGGTAATAATCGTAAAGAATTCTCAATTTGTAATTGCAATTCTTGTAGATTATTACCTATTCTCCTGGAAACCATAAATTTGTGATTTTACGTGACCCCAGAGAAAAAAAATCGTTGGGTGAGACCATGAAAAACAATGTTTCTTATGAAATTTTCATTGTTATTTTCTTTACAGTTTCACAAAATTGCATTCGTCTAAAATGATCATCAGGGAAAATTTCATGGGTTTTTTTAGTTTGTAGGATCGGTATTCATTTTTAAGCACTCTTTCCACTGATCCTTTGCTCAATTAACCTGTTGTACAATTGTATTGATGAAATTGTAGGATTTTCACTAACACTTGCCACTACTATAATTTCCTTCATTTCCTTTTCGTTGTTTTTTCTGGTGCACTATCATGTTTATGTTTTTCTTGGAGTTAAACAACCAAATGTCAAAAAGTTTTTAATGACTCGGTGAATAGTGAAAATTGTGGGGTAAGCCTGGTTGGAAATAAATTAATAAATAATTCCCTAACTCCCCTATCAGGATTTCCACGGTGATACCATTTAATAGTTTTAATTTTTTCCAGTTCGTGAACATCCATTATTAATAATTATTATTTTATTTAAAAAAAATTGTTTTGGTCGCAAATAATCGACACCGTACAACTATAGCTGTCGAGCGTTCGATAGTAAAAATTATTTCAGGAACAAAGGTATTGTGTTGATCGCTTTGCCGGCCGACGCGCGTCTTATAAATTTGTTTGCCGAAAATTATTGATCGATAAGCAATGCGTGCGACGTTTTTAGGTACATCCAAAACCGTCCAGGATCGTCCTATGTTCGTAGTCCTCTGCGCTTTACTGTATATATCCTAAATTAACCAACAAAAACGAAATCAAAAGAAGGTACGAAGCAAATTAGAGGCCTACAATTTTTTTGAGGATAGTGCCAGCAAAGCCATTGTTTTTATTTTAATTAAATTTTATATTCGATGAATTTGCTGGAACCGACCCAGAAAAAAAAACTTGTAGGCCCCTAATTTGTTTCGTATCTATTTTTAATTTCGTTTCTGTTGGTAAATTAGGGTATGTATAAAAATATTATTTCAAAATTTTGAGTCCATTTTTTTGAAGTCGATTTATTTTTTTTTTAATTTTTATTTCATAATTTTTAGTTTAAGCTAATAACTGGAATATTTTTTTGTAATAAGTAGTAATAGATTTGTTGTTAAAATTTAAAGATCTTGTTGAAATAGACCAATATCCTGAGCTGTTTTCCCTTTAACACTGTACCTGTATCTCGTATTAGTAGGCCAGGCCGTTACACCTGCACGTATTAGTCCATATTATAAAAACCACTAAACCAATTTTGATGAACTTTTTACTGTTTCCTATGTTAAAGTAAATGTAAGCCAATAAAAAATAAATGGTCAAAATCCAAATATTACTTTTGAAGAAATGCCTGGACAAACATACATACATACACCTATGAAATTTTGTATATTTGTTTGGAAGCCCCAATAAATTACACAGCCCCACAAAAAAGAAGTTAAAGGTCCGAAAAGCTTGACCATGGTATCTTTATGTTTTTGGGGTAGCTAAATCCGAATCCGGGATCAGTTTAAACTCATCAGGTCGGGGTCAAGGTCAAGGACAGGACAAGATAAAATCGCAATCAAAGTTTATGGGGTCAAACTGATTACTGATTCTGATTCAGGGACCTCAAAATCATAAGTATACACTTTTCAAATTTGATTGAGATAAATTTTGCAGATTTGACCTTGCAATGACCTTGATCCTGACCTAAAGTTCTGAAAGACTTGAACATGGGATCTTTAAGTTTTTGGGGTCGCTGAATCCGAATCAGTTTGACCTCATCAGGTCAAGGTCAAAGGCATTTCAAGGTCGAATCTGCAAAATTAATCGCAACTAAATTTGAGGAGAGTTTTTGAGGTCACTAAATATGAATTCGTGGTCAGTTGGACCCACCGGGTCATGGTCACGAGATATTTTAAGTTCAAATCTGCCAAATTATAATTTTACAGATTTGACCACAGAGTCTTACTTAGCGACTTCAAAAACATAAGTATACACCCTTTAAATTTGATTACCAATAATTTTGCAGATTTGACCTTGAAGTGCCCTTGACCCTGACCTGATGGGTTAAACTGACCCCGGATTCGGATTTAGCGACCTTAAAAACATCAAGATACTATGGTCAAGTCTTTCGAACCTTCAATTTTTTTTATTGGACTGCGTAATTTTGCAGATTAGACCTTAAAAAGTGCTTGCCCCTTGACCTGATAGGGTCAAACTAACCGCGGATTCGGGTTCAGCGATTCCAAAAACATAAAGACACCATAGTCAAGCCTTTCGGGCTTTCACCTTTTTTTTGTGGGGCTGTCTGTGTTATCATATGTGTTGTATATTTTGCAATTCCCATAATATTACATACATACGACACGTGTCGAATGGATAACCTTTTTTTATAAGTTGGTTAAAAAGCTTTCTATTGATTCTCAAAGTTTATTATGAAAAACCTGGTGTACCCTGTATTCTGTACTAACATAAAAACAAAAAGTTAATAAAGTTTTTTTTTTAATTTAAATGCAGAAAACTTCTTTTTTAGGCGTAATATCCTTAAGAAAATATTATTTAAAAGTATTTGCTTCTTGTTTTATTTTACCAACGCCTACGTTGAACATTTATTTAAGAAAACCAGGATAATCCTAATATATCACGGGTGCTACTTAAATATTCTAAAGATATGCCTTTCGTTTAATAAAATTTCTAACTAAAAGCTTATCCATTTCCTTTGGGAGATATAAAAATCCCGTAAATCCCAAAAAGATGTAATCCCAGTTCTTCAGCATATAGATGAAAACTTATAACTGGTAAAAATTTTGAGGCGTGCGATTATAGCAGAAGGCGCAGTATTTAAATGATTTAGCCTTGTCAAATATTAACGTGCTATTGTAGCCTTGAATCTTTATAATTACTGTGTGTTTAAATTCAAAAAGTAGTACTGACCTTCTTCTAAACTTTTATATACATGACACGTCTCGCAATGATTTAGATTCGACTAAATTTATTTTATTATTATCTTGGGAAAGGAACCCCAGACCATTCCTTGAAGGTGTTAGACAGTACAGTAAACCCCGCTAATCCGAAATCCAATAATTCGGATTATCTAGTAATCCGGACAAAATCGAAAGTATAGTTATATGCATTCCGGTTTCTGTAATCCAAATAACCTGTGATTTCGTAATCCGGATCATGTTTTGCTATAAGGGATCTTGAAGGTTTATTAACATTGGCACAGCTTAATCAATGACGCAAATCATTCAGTAATGATCAAAGAGAAATGGCAAATTGTTTTATTTTTAAGTTGGTACCACTTCTAGTAACATCTGGTAAAAATTTGACGTCTCATTAGTATTTAGTTTACGCTTGGTTCTGTAAAAAGAATCCGATTGAGAAATGAATCCTTTACTGAACAATTTTTTATCTTAACCATTTACAATATGTTTCAAAAACTTTTAAAGGAAAAAAAATATTACATGTAAACAACACAAATAATAAAAATATATTATGCTAAAAACTATTCTAGCATACATATCTAATTTTTAGCCAACGCTTTTATACATTTTTAAAGTAATCATTTTGAGAAAAGACCCTTAAATATTATCAAATCTATTTTCGTCCTTATGGGCCAAATTAATATTTTGTAATACGAAACATATGTATTAGTGAAATGGCATTGTTTAGCTGAAATTTTTTAGGTTTCTATTTTTCTACGCACCGAGGCAGCACCTGATGAAACCCGAAATTGTAAAATAAATAGTTTCTAATAAGTATGCGCAACGCATGCAGACGCCCACATTAAGTCGCTATGTATGATATCTATTTTGCTATAAATGAATGTATACAACTAGTCATACAAGTGTGATTCAGCATTTCCTTTCTGCGTTCAGTTGACAGCATTCCTAGGATCTAATAGATCCCTTCTGTCTAGGGTTGCCAATCGTCCTCCAGCCGGGAGGACTATCCTCCTTTGAACCAAAATGTCCTCCGTCTTCCGCAGCTACTGCGAAGGACGCAATGTGTTCTCCTTTATGTAGTCATTAGTCAGGTGTTGCCAATTTTTGAAGAAACGATTTCCCAATTAGAAACCACATGTATCGATCTTTTTAAACATTTAAAAGACTAAGTTTAAAATTAAGTCTAGAAAAGATAAAAGGTTTTTTGATTTTAAAGTTATGAACATGATTAACCGTTATTTGAATCAAGATGAAAAGGTAAAAATGGAGAATAATTTTATACTATTTAATAATAATGTTCTTAACTACATTAAAAAGAACTTTGATTATACCGATGATAGTATATTGATTAAGTTGGAATTTTTTTTTTTGAACCCGACTCAGAAAACTTTACTTTTTTACATTTTTGGTCAGTTTAACAGAGGAATTAAATTTACAAGATGCAGTTTACCTAGACAAATTATTTAATGAAATTATGTTAGTTAAAGAACCTATTTTTAAAACAAATATTTGGCATTTTTGCAAAACTAGCCAAAAATGGTCATTTATTTTTAAAATCTAACAGGTCCCGAAAATTGATTATTAATTTGTAATAATTTCTTTTGCTCTATGGCGATAATTAATAAAATGTGAATGGCCTGTCTCTGCTAATACTGAGAAAAACTGCTTAAAGTTTTATCGTATTATCATACAATTAAAGGGAACGAACGACTTGTGGATGTAGCTAAGAATCAAAAGAAATATAAATACAACTTTTTTTTTAATAATTAAAATGCCATTTTTTCTATCCAAGAATACATATTCTGTTCCCTTCTAGAAAACCTTTTAAGTTTTAGTATGTTGTTTTCGTTTTATATTTTTAAGTTATTGTTTTTTATATATCTCTGTTAATTTATAAAAAACATTTTTAAGTATCTTTTTTTCATTCTAGTATTTTATTTTGCAAGGTATTTAGGCTATTAAAATAAAACAATTAATTTATGTTTTATTTAAGTATGTTTCCTACATAATAGATTTTATTCTTTTGATTCCGAAAAAAACATAAATTTGTAATTGTCAAAAATATTTTAAAAAGAAATTATTAAGCACAATACCTACTCAACATTAGCAACAATAGCAATTTATAAAATTGAAAACATACAAAATTTAAATTAGATATTATTTTTGAACGCCGAACGATTAAAATTGTTTGCTAAAATATATTTTTTAAAAAAGTTAAAGCGCTAAAAAAATTTCATGTGTCCTCCTTTAGCTCTGTGACGAGTTGGCAACCTTACTTCTGTCGTTGGATATAACATTAATCGTTGGTGTGATATATATATATATATATATATATATATATATATATATATATATATATATATATATATATATATATATATATATATATATACAGGTGTTGAAAATCCAAAACCGAACATAGGGATAAAGTGTAATGTATCAAACAGAAACGGGCAACCCCTTTAACCATGTGAGAGAGTAAGACAAAGCTTCGCTATGTGTCGATGCTTGTATCAAGCGCTGTTTCGAACAGCGAAGACCGGCGCGGCGATCCGAGGCATCCCGCTCCCTCATTATCAGTCAACCTTCGTCGAGCGTACGATGTTTAAGCTATTTTGGCGGGTATGTCCTTAACTCATAAGTCATGACCTAAAAGATTTAGAAAGTTTATCGGAGTTTGATATTTCGAAACTTTGTTATGTTTTAGTTTTGAACCAAACAGTGTTTAATTCTCGATATCTTAAAAATTATCAAAAATATTTATAGTTAGAATGTTGATCCAATGGCTTTTACTGTTATGGTAATAGTTTTGGTAGACTTTGGTAAAATTATTGCACTAACGGCCGGTTACACCAACAATTTTAAGGAATCCATAGCACAAGTTAGTTTTTAAAATGGCCAAAAAAGCAATTTGATTGGCTACATTGGAGATTTAAGGAGTATTTAACGCGTAGGCTAGCGGTAGCTAGTACTTAAAGATTTCTTGATTTACGTTCCAAGATGCATGGTATCGGTTTAGAGAGAGGGAGCGAAGAGAGAGAAAAATGTTATTTGGTAGACAAAAATCAACCAACTGATAATAATTATGAAATAAATATGAGTAAAATAACAAAATGGAGAAGGTTAGGACTAGTTGGACTTGAATTCCACAGACCTGCGATGGAACCACACCTACTTCTTCTTTTAGACGCCCTTCGAGTAACGGTATTCCTGTAGTTTTTTTTTTTTTTTTTTTTTTTAATATATATATATATATATATATATATATATATATATATATATATATATATATATATATATATTCTTAAAAAAAATATGTACCAATATTTCCAAATAATTCTACAGCAATTGCTTAGCCACTTATTAAAATATTGTAGATGTCTCTTCGATGAAAATTTGGACGTCTTAATTTTTTTATTGAGTTACTT